>AYEL01071368.1:0-15094 GCA_000484575.1 Olivierus martensii
TCGTAATTAGATTATTTAATATTTTATTAAATTAAAAATTTTACAACTATAATTATGTGATTTTAAATTAATACTTTTAAATCTTGCAATTGTATTTTTTTAGCTCCTTATGTACCAAAAGCAAACGTTGAAGATCTTTTTCCTGGAACTTGGTATCTTACATCTATAGATGAGATGCATCGTCGTCAGTATGAGCGTAAACCATTAGTTGAATTAGCCCCTCACCAAAATCACTTCCCACCATTTGTAACAAAGGTAATAAAATGAATAAACAAAAACTTATTTCATAAATCAGTGATGTCATATTTTATATTTTCCTCTCTTCTTTCTGTCCCAATATGTGATCTTTAAAAATGATGATTGCATTTTTCTTCTATCAGTATATTGCTTGAAATCTTACAAAACAAATTATTATTTTTCATTTATTTTTTTAGGAACATACCAACGACATTAGAAATCACATCAATATGTCTAATGAAGAAAAGAACGGTATTTGTCGAATCTCAAAGAGCCAAGAACGTAAAATACTTGTGACAGCGGAAGTACAGCTTGCTTGATCGATCTGTTTCATTGTTATAGCCTGTAAATTTAGTTATTCCAAAGTTCGGACCATTTATATATATACAGTATAAATAACTGAAGCTACATGGTATAGCAAAAAATTTTTCGTTTTATTTTTAAATTGTGTAAATAGTTATTTATGGGAGATTGGTTTTTAAATCAGATTCATAAAAAAATTTATCCACTTCGTGTTCAAAATACAACTGTTTTTTCATAACTTCAGCATTTGTTTATAACAGAGTATTGAAAATATTTAACTGAAAACATTATTTATTGTTATTGATATTACATCATTTTTGTTATAATTGTGTGTAAAATTTAGGGTATAATACAGATAATAATATAATGAAGAATTAGTAATATAATTTTTATAATTACATATTTTTTTCCTATTATATGGTGCTCTTGTTTAAAATTCATAGCTTTTTGGAATGTGAAGAGGTAGCTAAGTATTTATAAAAAGTATAAAAAGCTATGAACTGTTTTTATACACACACATCAAGCTTTGTATATTATAAATGCTAACTTAATTCATTATTAATTTAGTTTAAAATTTTTCTGTAATAAAATTTAAAGTGTTATCTAATTTTATTCTTGAATCATTAAGAATGTTAAATATTTGCCAAAACCTTTACATATAATAAATCAAAATTTCATGTATGATTTTAAAGGAAATTTTTGATTATGTATTATATAAGACAAATCTAGATAATTTCGTTTTAAATTTAATCGATGACATATTTAACTGCATAAAAGAACAAAGATAAAAAGTTTTATGGCTTTCAAAGTAAATAAATAAATCATAAAAATCGGTATTTCCCATAAGGATGACATAATTTAGTAGTATTATACAACAAAACTTTCGTCACACATTGATATAACATAGAAAGTGCTAAATTTGAATATTAGCAAACATATGCTGTACAGCATCTTTCTGATTGTTGCTACTTAGTGTCCAGTAGAAGATAATTTGCAGTTTCTATCCAAAATTGCTGGAAAATAAAACCTGTCTGGAAAGTTTATAAATTGTTATAACGTTAATGCCTATTCGTTTTTCTGGAAGAGGAAGCAAAAATTCGATTTAAAGGAAGTATTCATTGATTTTATGGAAATGATTTTGTTCTCATCAACAGTTAACTTTTCTTTGCTCTCTTCCTGCCAACTCAATATCGTCTTGTTCAAATTAAAATTTTATCGTTGTACCTTCTACTAATGATTACATGTAAATAATTTTTAAAAATTAAATAAGATTTAATAAAACGAATATTAAAATCGATTTTCACACTGCAAATTACTTAGTGAAGTGCTGCTGCGAATATGACAAAACCCACGTGTTATATTCTGTATACTTAGTTTTTCCTTCGTTTTCGACCAATGAAAAGCGACTTTATCGAATGGTATTGTCAAGGACAGGAAAGCTACAATAAGTTTAATTTTCTTGGATTTGTTTGATGGTAAATGGAGTTAAGGACATTAAAAAAAAATCAATTCATCGACAAGGAAGATGATCAATTTTTGTGTGAAAATATCACGTAATGGGAAACGCTGTATTATGATAAAATGAAAAATTTCTTGATTAGTTGTTATAAATTTATCATCATATATTTTTGAACAAATTAAAATTTTATTCCAGAATCCAGTAAGTAGTTTCCGTGATGATCCTAAATTGCATATATTATCGGCATAGACAGCTATCTTATAATTCATTTCTTTCGGAAAGTAAGACTAGTAATAATTCCAGAATCCACATAGATTATCCTCTCCTGTTTTTCAGAAGAAAAATTTTTTTTTTCATTTCAAATTTATTCTTTCCTGAATACTCGAACAAGGAAGAAATAAGTTCCATTTTAAAGATGATCTTCGTTTGACACAATTAAGAATCATAAACAATACTGTTAAATTTTTTAACAGAATAATAATAATCGATATGCAGTTATCACAATTGTGAATTAATAGAAAACATAAATTAGAAAAACTTAACCGGTTAATTAAATTACAGAAAATATTTTTTCGTAATACTTGGACCGATATGCAGTTATCACAATTGAGAATTAATAGAAAACATATATTAGAAAAACTTAACCGGTTAATTAAATTACAGAAAATATTTTTTCGTAATACTTGGACTATATTTGGTTCATTTTCTGTTCTGATTCTAGAATTAGTACAGGAATTTTACGATGGCGTATCATCTAGATTCTAGATGATACGCCATCTTAAAATCTACTAAACAAAAAAATAGTGAGAAAGGAAATTTAGATTTCAACATAGTTCATTAGAGAACAAATAAATTGTTTTTTTATTGAGAACAGCTTTAAGTTCCACTTATATCAGGCACAGTCAAGTGTGTTTTAGGCTGAACTCTCACGAACCACAAAACGGTGGTTGCCGTGTGGTTGGGTTGTGGTCGAAATCAACCACTCGCGAACCATTTATATGCGCAGTCGGTAAGAGACTGCGCGTATATATGCGCAATCCGTTACCGATTGCTGATTGACAGGAAGCGCTGTCGGCGGCTAGTGGTCGGTATGTCGCACTGTGTGAGTTGCGCTCAACCATTCTCGCCCCCTTTTCAAGTTGGGTCGGCTCGTCGTCATGCGTTCCGCCCATCCGTTAGATTTATTAGTATAAGTTCTCTTTTTGTGGAGGTTCGGGATTACTATCCTCTCCGTCCTTCCAGCGAGCTGTCGCATTTTTCGCGGTGGTTGTGCCCGAGCTTTGGTGTCCTAATGATTTCCCATTTATGGGAGAACTTGATGTGAGAAAACCGTAGAGTTTTCGATCCCACCGGGGACAGTTCCGGTCGCTCAGTAATGAGCACTAGTCTCAGTAGCAAATACCAGCCTCTTATGTGTCTGCTCCCTCTGTGGACGGAGGCGATTCTCGACCCTTAAAGGTCGCTTCGGCGACGCAGTGTACGAGATACGAATGCGGCCTTCTTACCCCTAGGCCTGGCAAACCTGAGCGAGTCCGCCGTATTCGTATTTCGTTCGCTTTGTGGATCAGAGTGGTGGTCAGGCGAGTCCTCAACCCTAGTTGCAGGCAATAATTAAGCCGAAATTATTCTCGCAGACATTAAGTACCCTGTAGTACCCTAGTAGGTGGAGCAGGGGAACAGCTTTGGCTAGTCTCAGAATACGACATGAGCCACTGACGACCACAATTTTGTGGATGATATCGACCAGCCATTGCGACAGCCGTTGAAACCGATTTCAGTTTACTGGTCCGTCTGAGTTAAGTTATGCGTTTTTATATTAATATAATTATAATTCATGATCGTCCACAAGCAATCACCGTTTTGTGGTTGTGGCGTGGTTCGGTTGTGGTTCGTGTGAGTTCAGCCTTAGATTTTTCCGAAGTATCTCAAATTTCAAAAATTTTTTTATTTAAAATAAATCATCGAGATGTTTCCAGAATAGGATGTGTGTTCCATTATTTAAAATCGAGTGGTATAGGCAGAAAATAATTTCTTCACGTTATGTGCGATCAGAAAAAAAAAAATAATAATAAAACGTTCTGAAACGCAAAGAATACTTTTATTAAAGAATTATAAAAGTCCAAATTCACGCAACCTAAAATTATAATTTAATCATTCTTCATTGTGCATATTCAATATATATAAGGTATACTGTATATTTATATTTATATTGAATATTTAATATTTTACTTACCGATTCCTGACAGTTTAAACAGATACAGCTTTAAGGCCATTTCTCTTCTTATAAGTTTAGCTGATAAAAACCGATTTGTTTCACTCGGATCATAATTGATAATCTTCGTTGCTAGATATGCTCCGTGTACGGCCTGAGGATTTTTTCGGAGAGACGGTTCTCCCTCTCTCAGTTTCATTTTTACAAATATTACTGTTCGGCAACTTATATCGAAAATATTTGCTTTATCTTTTATTCTCATTCTGTTTTTTCTATGCAAAACAATTTATTTTCTGATTTCCTTATTTACAAAACTTGACACTATTTTTTCAGAAGATTTTCGGAATGTTAAATAGAAGAAACACCTTTTCTAGCAAAATATAAATTCTGTTAGAACTATAGCCTTATCAGATATATTATTATTATTACGATATAGATTTGTGAAAAATTATTTAAAATCAGCTATCTAATCAAATGGCAATTAACTAACCAGAAACCATGATTGTATTTCTTTAATTTTATTAATTTACACAGATGACTATGCATTTTTACCAAATTTAAAAGCTTTGTTTTATTAGATGAAAAGAAATCTAATCAAATTATTGATTATATTTTAAATAATTAGTTAAAAAATATATTTTAAATATTTATCACTTACCGATTCAAAAATCTCGAAATCGTCTGCTTCTAAACGCATGCGTAGAAATTGAAGGATCGTCTGCTTTTGATTATTGCTTAATAATTCAGCAAACTAAATTTTTCAATACTTGTAATCATCATTTTAATATCTTATCAATACTTCCGAGAAATAATTACTGCCGTATTTTTCACAAAACAATTAAATAAAGTTTGTTAACAAAAATTTCGATCACATCTTCTAAAGTTGATTTCCTCCGTTGTCAAGGAAACACTAAATAGTATCTTCTTTCTTTGATAGCATATATCTTATTACTGTACTAATGCATAAAGTTTTTATCGAAACCGGAAAAACAGTAAGTAGTAATTTAGTGAAATATTATTTATATATACAGTCTATTCCAAAAGGAATAGACTGTACAGTTCAGTGAAGAAAGTTTTTCCTCTGCCTCGTAGTAGCTGTGCTTGTCGGAAGTTGATCGGTTGCACAATTAAATAAAAATAATCATTCAAGCTCGGATTCGAACTCGGCTATTCGGAGTGGTAGACAGAGGCTTTAGCGATACTGCTGTCAGCCGCTACCGGTTATTCATTAATTTAGGCTTTAAGTTAACGATGCTGCAGTGAGCAGCTATCACTTATTCTTGTCAGGAGAAAGCACGTGACGAGCACATCCCACGCGTATACCTGCCACCCTATTTTCATTCAGAAGGGACAGGTCCATTCTGATCTACCTTGATTCTCAGTACAAGTACCTGATTGTGCAACCGATCAACTTCCGGCAAGCACAGCTCCTACGAGGAGTAGGCAAAACTTTATGGACTAGACTGTACATAAACATGTTATCATTAGTGTTGCCATTTCGGCATACAAATAATCATGACACTAGTGATAAACATTTGAATGCTCAAGAGGAAAATGTAAAAGAACAAGAGAGAAAAAGACAT
The DNA here is from genome assembly GCA_000484575.1 of Olivierus martensii. Lineage (NCBI taxonomy): Eukaryota > Metazoa > Arthropoda > Arachnida > Scorpiones > Buthidae > Olivierus > Olivierus martensii. The sequence continues at coordinate 5,795 of AYEL01071368.1, forward strand.
ATGCAGTTGATAAAATTAGCCATAAAGAGATATTTCGCTTTCCCTGCACTGATCTAGAATCGAATTCAGGTTCATATTCTTGTCTTTTCTTTGTTATTTTCCACTGTTTTCCAACTAGAAATTATTTAAGCGGAGAGACATTTCAATACATGCCACGGGTCATCAACATTTATGATAGGATCGGCTGTTAACTGAAGGCTGGTGTTTAACGAGCTCCCTCCGTATTCCTCCTAAAAATCTAGAAGTATGGGACCTGAAATTAAGCCCGGATCTCCAAAGTTGAAATACAAACCACTTCCATGCAATGAACTTATCTAATACCGGGTGGTTAGAATTAAAATATTCCTGTTCAGAACACTGTAGAGATAAAACCAATGGTCGTAAGAACGCCAAATCTGCGTGGTGTGCATTTGAGGACATGAGGAAACATAAAAAAACTAGTTCCAAAAAAAATCGATAGAGGAAGAGATGGCGCTACGAACAGTCCCTACTTAAAGTCACTCTATGCTCCTATAGGGAAGTATGGGCATGGCCTTGAATGCCGCCATGTTTGAGACATCTAGTCTAACGCCAAAAGCTTAGATATAGGCACCGATTCAAAACAGAATTCCCTTTTTCCCGTTATATTATACATAATTAAAATTTATACGAATGTAGTAATCATACTGGTTACTCAGAATTATTTATTATTGTATAAAAAATAATTAAAAAATGCCGGATAAAAATTGTAAATACACACTGTTTTATAAGTTAATGGTATTTAGATATGGTAGGAAAAAAATACAATGTTACCATTAGTGCTAAGGAAACATAGACTGCCAAATTTTCATACTAGAAATTACACTTTATAAATTATTTAAGTAACATTTTATTTTCATAAATTGCTTGGGCAAGTTTTAAAAATAATCTGGGCAATAGATGTATAATATAAAGTACTTAACTTGTTTTAAAATTATTAAAAAGTAATTTGAACATTTGAATTCATATATAATATATAGGACAATAATCAATAAATAATTCGGACATTTTATAAATAAAACACTTAATGACTCGAGACAGCATTTTTCTTTCAATTGGGCATTTATTTTCCTTATAATGAAATGAATTCTTGTTCTACAGTATTGTTCAATTTAATCTCGAGTTCCCAAAGTGAGGCTTGCGAGCCAAATGCGGCCCGCGATGTCAGATCATCCGCGATCTTGAATTCATAGACATTACATTTTTTACAAAAAATAAATAAATTATATCATATTGAGACGAAAAGCGTCTCACTGTCATCTGTTGCTTCTATAATTTCTTCCTTTCGGACTGACCTTCTCCCAAAACCCCTTTCTGGTACCTCTCGATGTTTATTTTTCCAACGTTTCCCCGAGTCGGGAGATAGATGCGAGCGGGAGACTCAGTCGTCCTTACAGCCGTTCATGTAGCCGTTATGACGTTCTTCTTACTGACCGAATAAAATTGTTATTATTTAACCATCTTCTTGTCATTGACTTTAACATCAGCCACGACAATTGGCGCAGTCGACAGGATGCCGAAGACCCGTAACTCTCCAAGATCACGGCAACCCGCACCGGATTCTGCGGATCCGATGGCCGGACTTCAGTCCCTGGCGGCCATCCAGGACGATATGAGAGATATCGTGAGAAATCAAGCTGAGAGTCAGGAGCGACTTCAGAATGAGATTCTCGGTGAGGTCGAGAAAATGATTTCAGCGTTGCTTCTTGCGAATGGACCTTCCAAGCCACCGAAGCTGATACCTGCCAACGCTATAATGACTGACAGGAACTTGCAAGAATCGGTCGAAGAAGATAAGGAACGACCGATCGAAAACCGACCTAGAACACAGGTAATAACTTCATTAATTAATCGAGCTACGGATTCCGAGTCGCCCGTATGGGGGCCGACAATCGAAGTGGGGGAACTGGCTGAAACAGGCGCTAACACACCGAGTAGCCACTCCCGAAATGATAAAGATGGAGGGTTGAATGTGGCTAAGGATGATGATCAGCGGCTCTATCGTTTCATTAGGGGGTCAGTTATCGAACGGTTCAATGGACGGTTGACAATGAAGGCAGACACTTGGCTTGACGTATTTGAACTGCTGTCGTCCGAGTTGGACGATCGTCAGAGAGTTCAAGCCCTGGGTTCTTATGTTTCGAGTGACTCATTGGTTTGGTATGCCGAAGATTAAGATCTGGTCTGACGCTCGGGAAAGGTTCTTGGCACGTTATTGCACGGCTATAGGCCCCCCTGGGGTAGAGGCCGAGCAGAGGCGGATGTTGCCAACCGAGGAAGTGCGAACATATGCCCAGGAGAAGATGAGACTATTACGATTGGCCGAAATACCGTTGAAAACAGCCCTAGCACTCCTTACTGCTGGGATGCCTGTCCCATACACGACAACATTATATACTGCCAACCCGGAAACATTCGACGAATGGTTACGCATTGCATTAACAATAGAAAATACTCGAAAGGAATTACAATTCAGGTCTCGGGAACACAGAGAGAATATCAATATTGCCCACCTTTCGGATTGGGTTGGTGAGAGTCGGATGAACGGGAATGAAGGGTCTCAGAGACCAACAAATCCTTGCAAGTTCTGTAAACGTAGGGCATATCTGCTTACCACTGGCACCGTGAATGTCCTCACTGGTCAACGGGTAATAGCGAATATTACCACTGGCACCGTGAATGTCCTCACCGGTCAATGGGTAATAGCGAATCGCAAGCAACTTCCATCGATAACTCTATCAGTGAGACTTTAAACTCACTGAGCGGCCCGCACCACAACTAAAATTCATATTCTTTGACGCCTTTGTCAATGGCCACCATGTGCGTGCATTCTTAGATACAGGCAGCACACTTACAATAATGTCAACATCCTTGGCAAGTCGACTTAATGTTAGAATAGATCCAAGGGCGTCAATAAAAGTTAATCATATAGGTGGCCAAACTAGGAGTGCGGGCTGCACATTTGTTGATCTCGGCATTGGACTTATGACTCATAGAATAGCAATACATGTATTTGATGACTTTTTCATGACCTTTTGGTTGGCACTAAAGATGCCGCTAAGTACAATGTCAAAGCTGATCTTATGACACTTAGCTTAGTTCAAAGTATGTATGGGCGTGAGGAAAATGTCAACTTTGTCCGTGCATCGTTGGGAGAAAAACGAACATCATCTGCGATCGATCATGCTATTTTTGCCAGGGATAAAGGCGATATCGGTCGCATCTCGATCGACCGCCACCATATCAGGCTACGGGAAGGTACTGCCCCGATTAGTCTACGCCCGTACCAGCAGTCAACGGCCATGAATGACATTATACGTCAACATGTGGACGAGATGCTCAAAGCTGGTGTTATACGGGAATCTATCTCCCCATGGGCTTTTCCGGTGACCTTGGTTCGGAAGAAGGATGGAACTAAGCGTTTCTGTGTGGATTATCGTAAACTCAACATGGTTACAGTCGACGAGCATACGCCGTTGCCACATATTGAAGATCTACTGCACCGCGTGGCACACAAACGCATTTATTCTGTGCTCGATTTGGCTGCTGGTTACTGGCAAGTGCCTATGCATCAAGATAGTATTGAAAAGACGTCATTTGTAACTTCCGAAGGTCAATATGAATTTTTAGTGATGCCGTTCGGCTTAAAAAACGCCCCATCTACCTTCCAGCGCATCCTTCGAAAGGTTTTACGTCCCTTTATTGGACGCGGGGTTGACAATTATCTCGACGATATTGTTATCTATACAAATGATTGGGATGAACACGATTATCTCCTTACGGAGGTGCTTGACGCCTTAGCATCAGCGAATCTCCGGCTGAAACGGGAAAAATGCAAGTTTTTTGCTAGGGAAATTGAACTGTTGGGTCATGTGGTATCCCATCGGAAAATTAAGCCATTACCGGACAAGGTCCGGGCAGTCATGGAGTTTCCTACGCCACGCAATCAAAAACAAGTACAGCAGTTTGCTGGTCTCGCAAACTACTATCGTAACTTTGTTAAGGACTATAGTAAGATTGCTGCACCTCTTTACAACCTGACCCGTAAAGGTGAGCCCTTTGTATGGACTACCGATCACGAAAGGGCATTTACTGAACTTAAATGGGCTTTGAGCAGTGACCCAGTCCTCTCCTCATTTGATCCAGCTCGCTCTTGCCAGTTGCAAACGGATGCATCAGCTATTGGTACAGGTGCCATATTATCCCAGATCGACGAAGAGGGCAAGGAACATGTAATTGGTTACTATTCACGTAAACTCTCGGATATAGAGGCAAGATACTCGGCCTCAGAACGCGAGTGCTTGGCTGTTGCACAGGCGGTCCGATACTTTCCTGTGTATCTTGAGGGAAACCACTTCGATCTATATACTGACTGTTCGGCATTACAATATCTGTTTAACACCAAAGACGAGAAACACCGCCTCTTCCGCTGGTCCTTGAACTGTCAACATATGATTACACACCACATTATCACCCGGGGACTGTCAACCAAGCTGCGGATGCACTCTCACGTTTCGGTTTATTTTACTAGGGAGGAGTACAGCGATGTCGCTGATGAAATCCAGTCTTATAATATACATATGCCGACAAACGTGGTGAACGGGATGACTTATGTTCATATACAAGGCACAGATAAATAAGTTGTTCCACCATCACTTGTACACAATGTCGTGACAGAGACGCATGATGGCCGGGGCCATCCTGGGAAAAATCACACAAAGCGGCTTGTGGCCACTGAGTACTGGTGGCCGTCATGGACAAGAGATGTTCAAGATTATGTTCGCACATGTCACACCTGTCAGGTAGTGAAACCGCTGAATCGCCCAACTCTCGGGAGGCTACAGCCTATTGAGACTCCTGCTACATCAAATCTCTGGGCAATGGACACCGTAATCATCGGCAACGATTCCCGACTTACTGCAGCCAAATATGTACAACTCGTAGTGGATCACCACAGCCGCTACGTATGAATTCGAAAATCGGTTTTTTCAAAAGTCGGTTTTTGTATAAACCCTAGTATCTACCCCATTATATGTGGATCGACTGTACTGTATCTTAATTGAAAATAACATAGATAATGAATCTGTACTATTGTTTCAATGTAATATCTGAGTTATACAGTGATAAATTTTTATATAACTTTCAAAAAACTGCCAAAAGACAAATTTCAAGCAAAAAGTATAGTTGCAGTAAAGAAATCAAGTATACCACACACTTAATAAAGATTGCAGATACGTTTCTTAGCAAAAATATCCTTGTTCAAGTTTTCATAATATAAGATCATTTCATGTCAAGTGGTCTAATTTTGAAGACAATTTAACATAGCTTAAAACTGAAAAATATTACTTTTATGTTTGTGGTGTTCAATTCTAAGTTCCATCATCCCACTTCTCCACTTTATCAGATTGAAGAATGAAAGTTGAACTTCAGCCTTCAACTTTCTGATTTACCCCAACACGGAATGATGGCCAGATGTGTTGGGATCTGAAATGGCCTCAACCAAAAATATCCAATGAGGGAGTCGGCGACGTAACTAAAGCTTATATAATCTAAACTCAGTCTCCTTCCTTAAAGTCTTCTTTGCGATTCTGCTATGGCAGACAAAATTCATCCAGAATTTCACCTGCGTGTCAAGAGCAATTAAGAGATGTCTTCTCTTTTCCACACAATTGTTGTCATAATTTTTTTTTGCTTTCCTACACTTTTCTTGTTTCATCTTTCATCCTTCGAAGGGCAAAGCTATCGATAATGCTCTCTATCTCTTTCAATAAAAGTAAAAAAATATGGTTTGAAATAGGACCTGGAATCGACAATCGAGTATTGAAAAGAGTTTGAAGGAGAAAAATATGTATATATAGAAAAATGTGTCACGAGTGATTCGAAGTATAACTAATTAGTCATCAACAAAAAGTGAAATGAAGAAAGTTTTTAAAAAATACAAATAATTTCAAATTATGAGTATTACAGTTTGGTTTTCTGTTTTTTCTTGCATAATTTAAATGTTTTTACATATTTTATATGTCATTTCGATAATTGTTGATACACACTTATCAGAATAGGTTTTTTTTATTTTGTCAACAGATGACGCCACTTTCCATTCTGAAATAATATTAAGTGACAGGCGAAACAAGCCCTTCCACAGGCTGCCCACCCCCGCGGAGGGGTCAGCCGGATTGTGGAGGAGGGGAATCAATTGGTCGGGCCAGAACCCCATGATAAACATTTTCAAGGGATGGCACCCGAAATTCGAATCTGGGTCCTCCAGAGTCGAAGCATTTCCATGCGGCCAATCCGGCCGACTGTCAGAATAGATTAGATAGTGCAGTTAAGCCACCATATCGCACATGGGATATATATTATCTGGCGGTAGCCACTTGTAGAGCTCATGTGCTTAAAAGTTAGTGAAAGATACACGGATTTTGAACTTATACTTACTTTTTAGACATAAGTATATAAAAAAGTATTTTTCATATACAATAGTTATATTTTGCAGTATTTAAAAAATTAATCAGGATTAACTTTTCATATTGCTGTGATGCATTGAAAGGTATCAGAATGTAATTAATATCCACTACACAATATTACAGTATTTTATTTTCAAATTCTAATATGCTTAATGGCAGCATCACAGTCTGTTATTCCATGCTTGATATCCAACAAACTTGAAAAATTTGAATACATCGATTGCATGAACTAAAAAAGAAAATGATTAAGATATAGTAAAATTTAAATTGAAAGCAATAACTGTAACAAAATGAAAATACATACGCGCGGTATGCTTCTTTTCGTAACTGTGAATATTCCCGCTACAGTTATACCTATAGATGTTTTTCCAAATCTTTTCCTATAAGGTAATATCTGAAAAGAAAATCTTCATATCAGAACTGGAACATTTGATATGGTTGAAAAAAAAATTCATTTATAAAGAAAATGGAAAGAGGAAAATAAGATAAATAAAAAATATATTCTGATAAATGTATATTTAATCAAATAAGAAATACGAAAATATTATCATCAAACAGATAAAAAACAATCCTTTTTTTAGAAAACATAAATTATAGGAAGCCAAAAATTCGAACTATACGATTATATCCTATTCTTGATATGCTGAAATCCTAAATAGAAAAAATAAAAATGGCATCTTACATATTTGCTATGTATTTAATGTTGTGATGATACATCTAGACAATGTTAAAAAATTCATTAGTATTTTTCTTAAAAGTATAATTTATCCTAAACTATCTCATATTTATCTTTTTTCTCTGTATTAATCTTTTTATCTGATTCTTGTTTATTTTTAACCATTTATGTTGAAATTTTTTTAAATTTTAATATACACTCTTAAAATTTTTTCGTAGAATACAACGAATATTAAAATAATATTATTTATATGTCTAATAATTTTTATATTACTAATCAGAACTTAGTGCTAATATATTTAAATTTTATCCGAATTTTATCTTTTCTTTTTAATTATACTTATGATTTCATTATTTTCTGATAAAAGAAAAGAACATTATTAGTAGTATGTTGGCGTTTTAAAGGCATCAATATAGAGGTGGAAGTGACGTCACGGGTGTCAGCAGGGAAGTATACCCACAGAGGCTATTAGGAGTTCCTGGTATGCCATAATGTATCGTCCCTTTCATTTTTACTTTAAAGGATTTCCTGGTATGCCATAATGCATCGTCCTTTTCATTTTTACTTTATAGGATTTTCTAGTATGCCATAATGCATCGTCCCTTTCATTTTTACTTTAAAGGATTTCCTAGTATGCCATAATACATCGTCCCTTTCATTTCTACTTTAAAGGATTTCCTGGTATGCCATAATGCATCGTCCCTTTTATTATTACTTTATAGGATTTTCTAGTATGTCATAATGCATTGTCTCTTTCATTATTAGTTTCAAGGATTCCCTAGCACGAAATATGCTCTATTAATCAAAATAACCAAATCAGAGTAGGGTTTTCTGAATATTATAGCATAGGATTAAAGAACAACTGAAAGTATAGAAGAGGTCAACATGAAAATAAATAAAACCAATTACACCCCTACACAATATATTAGTTTAAAATAGTTATATCAAATACAATATTTATATAGAGAGTAATAAGAAAATACAATTTTCATAAAATTTATTTTTTAGATGCATAGAATGGCTCCAATAATAGAACGTGTTTTCTTCTATCAAACAAACTTGACTGATATGTGGAAGGTAATGTTTTAATAACATATTAAATTTTACTTTATTAACAAGAAACTAATATAATAAGCGCATAAATACTAATAACTTCTAAAAATTTTTGTAGATAATACAATTCTATTCGGTAATTGCATATTTGTTGTGATTGAATACTGAATTGTTTTAATAACATATTAAATTTTACTTTATTAACAAGAAACTAATAAGCGCATAAATACTAATAACTTCTAAATATTTTTGTAGATAATACAATTCTATTCGGTAATTGCATATTTGTTGTGATAGAGTACTGAAAATTTACATAATTAACGATGACTAAATATAGAAAATCAGTTTACAGACCAAAAAATAGAATCTAAACATTTACTTATTTATTATGCTTTCAGCCGCTATTAATAATAGTAGTATGTTGGCGTTTTAGAGGCATAAATATAGAGGTGGAAGTGACGTCACGTGTGTCAGCAGGGAAGTATACCCACAGAGGCTATGACGTCACGGGGATGGATAACAGCGGGAGGAATCTAAACATTTACTTATTTATTATGCTTTCTGCCGCTATTAATAATAGTAGTAAGTTGGCGTTTTAGAGGCATAAATATAGAGGTGGAAGTGACGTCACGGGTGTCAGCAGGGAAGTATACCCACAGAGGCTATGACGTCACGGGGATGGATAACAGCGGGAATGACGTCATGTGGGTTAAGACGATTGGGAGTTATGAAAGTGTTTTAACCTAAGCATGTGTTTTTAATATTGTGATAAATTTTTCAAGTTAGGCAGAGGCTATGACGTCACGGGGATGGATAACAGCGGGAATGACGTCCATGGGTTAAGACGATTGGGAATTATGAAAGTGTTTTAACCTAAGCGTGTGTTTTTAATATTGTGATAAATTTTTCAAGTTAGGTTTATCGAAATTGTAAAAAATACTTTTATATTAAACCGCAAATTGTTGTTTTTTATTTTATTGACATTTTAATTTCGTTTTTATGTTGTAAATTGTTTTTATTTATTGAATTAATAAAAATACTTTATATTAAATCGTAAATTGTCGTTTTTTATATTTTTTTATTTTATAG
>AYEL01071372.1:0-62955 GCA_000484575.1 Olivierus martensii
ATTAAGCTGAGCTGCTTTTTCGAAACTAAATCAATTCAGTGTTAAATCAGTTCCGTTCACACCATAAACCGGTTTTGCTATTTAAGCCAGCTTAAAGTTTACCGTGTGAATAGGGTATTAGATTCTCCTACCCTACAATGTGTAGGGTGGGAGTATTGGCGGAAACCTGTTGTGTATCACAATTGAAAATTACATTCGGATAAGCGACATTCTGGTTAATCGATGTTTGGATAATTGACGCTCTACTGTATATGTAAGTTTACATTTTATATACAGGTAGTCCTCAATTTATGATGGAGTTCCATTCCAACGTCTCTGTCGTAAGTCGAGGACTTTTTTAATTCTTGATTTGTTTGATTTCTGTTTTAATATTTTCATAAATTAAGTATTTATTTAACTTAAAATGGTTAAACAAAGCTTTCCTCGCCTGTTTTTACATTGGAATTTTCATCAGTAGTATTATTTCTGTTATTGGACATGAAAGAGTTATGACAAGATACAATAATAAGGCTTTGCTTGCTGACAAATGGTGATGCTGCAATGTGTATAGAAAAACAATGAGATATATGTATGTACAGTCGGTTTCAAAAAGGTGTTCACCTAGGCGGAAGATGTTCAGCTTCTTTACAATACTTACAAACCAATGAGATTAATTGATTCAGACACAAATTTGAGTTTGCAGAGCTTTGGATGATTTCATTTATTTTTTCTAAGCAACAGGGTTAGATAGGCTTAATGACAGGTGCTCAATGATTTTACCGGAAAACTGATTTTGAACATTTATTAGTAAAATTTTAATTTATTATTTACAAATTTATCTTTGTTGTTATTAATTTAGCAAAATTCAGCATTACGTGGTCATAACTACATGAGTAATTAAGCGATAAATTGTCAAAGCACCAAGCAAAGCACTGGCAATAACATAATGGTGATTATGGAAAGTATTTTATTGTTTTATTTGAAAATGTATACTTCCTTCAGCATTTGTAATAAAATTAAAACTGTTTCAAACAATTCTCATTGATAAAATGTTTAATATCCGTTGACTGACCAAACAATATTTATTTCATTTCCATGACAACTTTAACAACTTCGTCAGTTTTTAAAAAAGAAAACAAAAATTGAACTTGAGTGTCAGAATGAATTTTGCGTTATTAGACCTGTTTTGGTTTTTTACTAATTTTTGCTAATAAGAGTTTATATTTGTGTTGGACTGTCAAATTTAGTTTACGTTCCACCATATCTTTCTGAAAGTTCAGTAAAAAAACAAAGTTATAACAGACGTCAATAGTTACATATTTATATTATGTTTATTTAATTTAATAAACATAGTTATAACTTTCACTTGTATATTTTTATTGTTTTCACCCAAAACATTATAAAACAACTGGACTTGATTTTAAACATACTAATGCTAATCTCAATTTCTATATTCATTTTAAAAAGTCATTTTTTACGAAATATATTATTAATTATATCTGTAAATGTTTATCATGAAATAGTCATACATAAATATGAATTTGCTTCAGATTTACCAAAATAATTGTCTTTTGAATATATATATGTTACAGTAAAAGTGATTAATTGGTGATTATGAATAATCACCAATCATGTTGGTAAGTTTGATAAATTTCACTAAATTTCTCACTTTTACCGGAGATTTTATATAATTCCCAAATGAAGTTGGTAAATTTGATAAATATGCTAAAATTTCTTACTTTTACCGGCGATTATGTATAATTCCCAAATGAATTGGTAAGTTTGATAAATATACACTTTACTTTTAAAACAATTTTTGTTTAATTTACAAAATATAGTTCACAAATTTGATAAATATGAAATTTCTCACTTTTTGTTGTTTTAATTATAGGGTGCTGTTATTTCACTTTACAATATCCTCTTAGCACTTATTCATCTTTAACTTTGATTATCTCTCGCCGTTTCAGTAGGTTTCCAATGTTGTTTTCCACACCCCCTGTCCAAAGCCGTGTCTCTTTTCAAAGATGTTTTCCAGTCTTCTTCTTGAGGTATGAGTCTGGATGTACGCTTCTATGTTTAGGGGCAAATCAATAGCTTGGATATGATTTTTGTGATAAGTTATTGCGATACCACCTCAAGTCATCATATAGGGCAAGGATGGGCAGCATTGCCTATCCCTGCCCTATGTGATGACTTAGTATGTCTGTATGTAAAGGTCACATTTAAAAATTTCAAACTGACGTGGGCTGCATACAAGAGGAAAAAAAAATATGCGGGTAGATCACAATTATTTATTCAAATATAAATTAATATAGGCATGCTTAATGTGACTTCTGGAACTGATCTGAATGTCAATATATCCAAAATATTTGAATGAATATTAGTCACTGATAGTTTTCAATTATTTTTGAGATGCATGTCTGTTAGCTGATTTCTTGTTTTATTTTTTACTAAACTCATGATGGAAAAACTGTTCACATACATAAGTTGTAGAAAATAATGATAGAATTTTTGCTGCATATTTCCTTAAGTTGGGAAATTGAGTTTCTTTGATAAAAGTTTCATAAAAATATACTAATTTTTTTCTTCAAAAGTATCTTTCAAATCTAAATTACTTTACAAATCTATTATCTCTAATTAAAATTTATTTGGTGTATTTTCTATATTTACAAAAAAAGATGCTGTAAAAATCTGTATTTCATTTTCTCGGTTAAGGAATTATTTTATTTTATTTATTTTGTAATATTTTATGCTTCGTGAGCTGCAGATTGTCCATCCCTAACATAGGGAATTATATTTACTTGGCACTTATATATCATGCTCAGTTCATTTACCATTAAGTTATATTTCTGCATTTTTTCATTTTCAATTGTTGTTAACAAATCATAATTTGTGATTTGGATCTCAATAAGATATATATAACCTTTCTTTTTTTTTTATCATATACAAAAATATCAGGCCAATCATGTTCAAGTTTTATAGATGTCTTTATCTGAGTGTCAACTCTAATTTCCACATCTTCATTTGCAATTATTTCTTGAACCAAGTGAAATCTTATTTATTTTGATTGCTTAAAGCACAGCTTATTACATAAATGAAGATGAATGCAGCCAACTACTTCATTACTTGATGAGAATGCATATTATTTATCAAATTTATCATCCTAGACTGGCAATTATGAAACGTGTCTGATAAATTTGATTAATTAAGTACGATTTATCATACTTTTACACATACAGTTTATACATTACCAGTATAAACTGGCAAGTATGCACAATAATCACCAGTAAAAGTAATAAATTTGCATTATATGAAATAAGTTTATCACTTTTACTGAAATTGTTATTGATTATACATAATTATCAAATAGAAAATGAAAAGCACATAATGCAGCTGAGATAAATATACAAACTTTAATAGATTATAATATTACTAACGTTTTTGGCATTGCGCCATCATCAGGTACAAAATAAGTTAAAAGTTCGAAAAAGATTCAAACAACAGAAGGAACTTTAAATGACGTTGCTATGGCAACCGCATTTCTTATACAAATAAATAACAGCATATAATATAAGTTAAACTAGTACAATTACGAGAATAAATACATACGACTAAATTATCAAAATATACAAAAATTTTTTTAAATAACAATAAAAATTATAAATAAGAAAAGTCCTAATTATCTTCATTATCAATCGCATATCTCCAAGGGCAGGGTGGGTCCCAAGTGACTATCATTTATGAAATTCTCACGTTTACTTCTCTTTAAAATTTCCAAGGATTCTGTAACTATAGGTATTGTGCCTGGTCTTACTTGTCTTACGATTTTTGCTTGGTCCCAAAGAATATTTAGGTCTTTGTTATAAGCTTCAGTTGCCAGGGATGTTGATAGCTTAGCTTGCTTAATGTCAGATTTATGTTCAAGGATTCTTTTGCTTAGGACCACTTTGCTAACTTTTTTCAAACTGAGATGTTGGTGCGAGTTTCTTCTCGACAATAGGCCTAGGTTCTATCGGAACTTTATGAGATTTGATATATGCAAATAGTCTTGGGATTGTCGGTGCTTCTTGCCTAGGATGTCTCCATATCTCTGGGAAATTTTTGTCTTTTAAGATACTATCTAACTTAGCTTTAATGTAGTCAGTGGGGTCTTTCTGAATTTCAACAGCTTTAGATTGTGCAATATAATCCATTAGGTACGAATCATATATTTCTTTTTGGATTATTACAATCTTCTTTGTTTTATCTTCTCTCGTAACTATACAGTAATTGGAAAAGTGGGAGTTTCTGTAATTCGACTTCTCTTAGGAGGATTTCGGCTAGTGGTCCAGCGATAGGGCTGCCGATAGGGACCCCTTGCTCTTGTCTGTAAATTCTATTTCTAAACGTAAAGTAGGAATTGTAGCAGACCAAGTGTGCTACTTCTCTTAAAAGATGGCTAATGTCATGTTGTGCTGGAGTATGCTCTAACAGGAACCTATAAAATAGAAGGCAAGTCTGTGCTAGTTTCAATGATGGATAGAGGGCTTGAAAATCATAAGTGGTGTAAAGGTCCTGCGAGGTCTGGAGATTCCGTAGTCTGCTTAATACCGATGTAGCAATCATTGTCGAGTTGGTCGTTTCACCTAATATTTGGTTACACCACTTTGCTAACTTTTTTCAAACTGAGATGTTGGTGCGAGTTTCTTCTCGACAATAGGCCTAGGTTCTATCGGAACTTTATGAGATTTGATATATGCAAATAGTCTTGGGATTGTCGGTGCTTCTTGCCTAGGATGTCTCCATATCTCTGGGAAATTTTTGTCTTTTAAGATACTATCTAACTTAGCTTTAATGTAGTCAGTGGGGTCTTTCTGAATTTCAACAGCTTTAGATTGTGCAATATAATCCATTAGGTACGAATCATATATTTCTTTTTGGATTATTATAATCTTCTTTGTTTTATCTTCTCTCGTAACTATACAGTTGTTAGAACTAAGTCAATTGACAGTTTTTTTGATATCGTGTTTGTCAGCTCTAGATTCTTTAGATTTACGTGAAGTAGAAGCATTTGCTTTTTGGCTGACGAAGGCCCATCTAAATTTATCTTTTTCTGTGTCTTCTACAGTACGGATTAATTGTTCAAAGACATATCTTGCATTACTGAAGTATTATTCCAAATAGCGTATGAAGGGCCTTTTCTAAGGAGTCTCTCCACAAAATCTGGTACTTGAATACCTCCAACCGTTGTAAGTACTTGCTTTAAGTCAAAGGACGTTTTTCTGGTCGGTCCTAGTTGGCATTTGAAAATCCATTTCAACTTTTTAACATATTTAAGTCTAAGTGTTTTTTAGGTTCTCTAAGATGTTACTGATGTTCATAAGTGATATGGTATCGTTGAGAGGGATATTTTCTAGTAATATAGAGAATTTATAAAATCTTCTCTTTGCATCTGCGGTTGCCACTTTTAAGCATATATGTTTAGTTCTAAGTAAAACAGCCCTCGACTTAATTGGGAGTTTTAGTTTAGCAATAGAAGTAGGGAATACCTTATTGATCTTGCATTGTCTCAGGAATTCCCAAGTCTCTTTGGCCTTGAGTTTCTTGGTAGCAATTTTAAGATAATCCTTCATTAGGTTGCGATTTACGAGCTGGCTCTGCTCCATAATACATAATAGGTTTTAGAAACTGCTTTAATATCACTTTAACTGCTAGAAGAACTCCAACATTATTTAACCTTATAAGGAATGAGAAGATCCTCTTCCACCGCAAGCAATAAAAGGAGTGTATAAAATTTCAATCAAGGACGAGCGCACCCAACATCATCTTGCTTACGTGGGTGTCACTAATAGGAACCTAAGCAAAAGAATCCTATAATGCAGCTGAGATAAGAATCTAAGCAAAAGAATCTTTGAACATAAATCTGACATTAAGCAAGTTAAGCTATCAACATCCCTGGCAACTGAAGCTTATAACAAAGACCTAAATATTCTTTGGGACCAAGCAAAAATCGTAAGACAAGTAAGACCAGGCACAATACCTATAGTTACGGAATCCTTGGAAATTTTAAAGAGAAGTAAACGTGAGAATTTCATAAATGATAGTCACTTGGGACCCACCCTGCCCTTGGAGATATGCGATTGATAATGAAGATAATTAGGACTTTTCTTATTTATAATTTTTATTGTTATTTAAAAAAATTTTTGTATATTTTGATAATTTAGTCGTATGTATTTATTCTCGTAATTGTACTAGTTAAACTTATATTATATGCTGTTATTTATTTGTATAAGAAATGCAGTTGCCATAGCAACGTCATTTAAAGTTCCTTCTGTTGTTTGAATCTTTTTCGAACTTTTAACTTATTTTGTACCTGATGATGGCGCAATGCCGAAAACGTTAGTAATATTATAATCTATTAAATTTTGTATATTTATCTCAGCTGCATTATGTGCTTTTCATTTTCTATTTGATAATTATCTGAGTATAAGCAGTTTCTAAAACCTATTATGGATTATACATAATCACAAGATTAATCACTTTTACTGTAACATATATACTATTTATAAATCTAGTATTATAATTTATAAAACATCACTGCCATTCTCGATATGAAATCTTTTTTCAGTTTAAAAATATCATGTTTATGCAAATAAAATTTCATTCTTGTCCTCAACAGGGATATGTAAAAAACTATATATAGTTTATATATAATATATGGCAGCAAACAAGTATGGTAAATTTATATTAGCATATTAGAATTTAAAAAATTAATCCGTAAATATCACTCATAATTACCAACATTCAAAATTTTAAAAATGATATTAGAACATGTTATCTATTTACTCAATTCATAACTAGAAAGTCTGCCTGGCTTGAAATAGTGAGCAGTGATTAATCTTTTCAGTTCAGAGCACTATAATCAACTCATGTCATTTGTATACCTCACTCCTATTCTTAGAACAGACGCATCCATTTTTAGCTTCCACGATACAGGTTCGAATTGATAGACTTTATAACCAATCAACTTCAGGTAAGCTCAGCCCCTGCAAGCAGGTGAACACCTTTTTGGAACTGATTGTACATGCAAGCGGCAAAGTTGAATTAGAGAATTTTTAGTAATAATTTTTGGCTGTCGTAAGTGCAAATCATCGTAAGTCAAGGACTACCTGTATTGATTCTAAGTATTATTTCAAATTAACCAAACAACATAGCCAAACTTCCCCTGTCAGACAATGTCTAAATTAAATTTTTCTAACAATTATTTTTGAATTAATCCACCATTAATTAATTATAAACTCAATGTATGGTGGCACTATAGCTTTAATTCAAAAATAATCGTTAGAAAAATTTAATTTAGACTTTGTCTGCCAGGGGAAGTTTGGTTAAGTATTATTCGCAGATAATTTTCATTTTTGATATATAAAATAAAAACATGAAATATAATTAAGAAGTACCATATTAGCAAAGCACCATAAAGTGAGAGATGCCTGCATTTAAAACTTTTATAGTTTCTATATCAATAATTATACCAAGCAAGATTTCAAAGTACAGGAGCTCCTCAAGTTACAAATATTCATATTTACAAAAATGAAATTTCATTAAAATTAATTAAAGTCCAAGCATTATCAGCAGTATAAAATTATAATTCAAACTTTTTTATTATCTATTAAAAATTTTTATGGTTGTTTTTAATTCGACCCTCCAACTAATTCTTCATACATATACCAAATACAAGAAAAAGTTTTTGAACAAAAATAATATTAGAACAATTACTGAAACTATTTTAAAAAAACCCTAGTTTCGTTTTTCGCATTACCATAGAGACCTAAATTTAAAAAAAATGTAGAAATCAGAAGAGAAAAAGCCTATATAAAAAAGACCTCGCAATGGATGAAGCAAAATGATATAACAACAACCAGAGAAGATAAAGGAAAGAGAATGGTAATGATAAAGAAGGAAGCATACAATAAGATGTTGGACACCAGCATAAGAGAAACCAATGCAAAGACCATAAAAGAGAACTCCATCCGCTCCCTCACGGCAGCTACCGCAAACCTTCGGAAGAGAAAAGACTTTCCGAACTTCCTGAAATTTGAGAAACTACTGGCCCCAGGATGTCCTAAGCTTTTTGGATATGTGAAAACACATAAGAACCTAATAAAAATACACCCAATAGTAGATAGAATGGCATGCCCCACAATAGGACTAGAAAAGCAAATAACAAACCTGTGTTTAAATCATCTAAAAGACTATGAATATTCTATAAAATCAGCAGACTTTGTAAACAATATATTATAGAGAACTCCTGGAACACACGAAATAATGACAACATACGATTTCGAAAAATTGAGAAGACTATGAATATTCTATAAAATCAGCAGACTTTGTAAACATATTATAGAGAACTCCTGGAACACACGAAATAATGACAACATACGATTTCGAAAAATTGTATCCTTCTATCCAGATAGCCCTACGTGCATTGCCTTATATAGGTTTCTATTAGAACAGGTCCCGACAACAATGACCACAGCAGCCACCATAAGAGAAATAACTCATCTTATATGCTATAGCAGTACATACAGAGGTAAGTATTATAGACAAGAATTGGAGTTCCAATATGCAGTCCAATGGGAGGAGTCCTTGTGGAAATCCTAATAAGGATGTACATACAGAGGTAAGTATTATAGACAAGAAATTGGAGTTCCAATATGCAGTCCAATGGGAGGAGTCCTTGTGGAAATCCTAATAAGGACCATGGAAAAAGATATAATCTCCTCATTCAAGGTCTCTATATCCCTGTATCTTCATTACGTAGGTTACATACTCGTAATATGGAAAGAGGAAGTGGAAATTAAAACACCTTCAAGACAGCTTTAATATACCAACATTGGGGCTAAAACTAGTACAAGACCAACTAACAAACATGAAAATGCATTATTTGGACATAGAAGTAACTATAGAAGCTGGTGCCTATAAAATCAAGGTATATAGAAAGCCAAATACTATACCAGTCATCATCCCAAAGTGGTCGCAAGACACAGAGGCATACAAAAAATCTGCACTTAGGGCGCTATATAGAAGGGCAATAACTCACTCCTCCGATCTAAATGCAAAGGAAACATAATATAGGATCATTGAAAAAATAGGAGAGAGCCATGGGTATAATAAGAATTACTTAAAGATTAAAAAACAGGTAGAAATGAAAATACAATCTTCTCAAATCTACTGAAATGCGAAACGAAAATCAGAATAGGCATGAGATTACAAGATACATCCTGCTTCCATACCTAGCTTCGAGACTGCCGGTAATAAAGTCTCTAGCGAGAAAGACAAAGACAACTAAGAAACATATAACTACCAGCACTACAAAGCAGTCCAGGAACTATCTTTTAAAAATAAACTTTTTTATTAGGAGAGAAACGTTTTCGGCTTTACATTAGCCCTCCTCAGCTCTCAAATCCAACGACCGTCAGTAATGCCTGGAAGTGGTGTATGAGCAGTAAAACCTAGGGTTATGGAAATTACATCTACCAAGATTACATAATTTTTAATAATTTTTGTTTAATTAATTAATTAAGTTATTTTAACTGTGTAATGTTAATATTAATAATTAGACCTTAATTTTGTTATTTTTTAAACTTTTTCATTTTGTCTGTAAATAATTTTGAGGCTGTAACTTATATGTTTTATCTAAAAATGGTTATCCTTTACTGTTAAATTTTAAAAAACTTATGCATTCTATTTTTTGTTCTAAGAATTGTGTTTATTAGACGTTCTATTTGTTTATGTAGCTGAAGAGGATTTTAATAAAAAGTCGAAAGCGCTACTGCTATTTAAAAAGTTAATTCTTTATATGTTTTTTCTTGACCTGCCTGAGTGCTAAAGTGTTAATTTTCCTATATCATATAGGCAGCATATCGTTTTCCTGTTTATTCTATTTGGAAATGTCGGTTGTGCCAACCAAGATTGAAAAAGAGGTGCTAAAGTGTTAATTTTTCTATATTAGAATAAAATATAACTTTTAGTAAATCTGCATAATTTTATATCAAACTAGTTAGTTATATGAAAGAATTCTTATCTGTAATTATAAAGCACTATATATGTTAAAATTTTGGGAACTTGTGGCATTAATGACCAACTACAAATTTAAAAAAGTTTTAAGAATAGCTCCTTAATAATTTAATAAATATTGAAAATTTAATAATAAACAAAACTATAGCACTTGTGAGCAGTCCAAAAAGTCTTTATTCACTACAAAAGCCATCAGCAGGGACATTCCAACTGCTTGGGACTGAAGGCCTTAGATTTGTTGAACAGTTCATTATACTTGAAGTTTTTAGCCAAAACACACCACGCTGGCCAATGCAGGTTGGTGTGAGCTCATCCATGTCTATTCTTCATGTTAAAGAAACATTGAGTACTGACAACTGCACCACATGAAGGTACAGATTGGACACTAGGTTTTGATCTTAGTCGGTTCCTCTGAGGCCGTAAGGGGAATTAGAGGGTCTCCTCCTAATTAGATATTATCAGAAAAATAATTATCAGAAAATATTATTAATGTAAGGAAACTGAAAATGTATGGAAAAATTATAAATTAACATAATTTTGCAAACCTTCCCAGAAAAGATCCTGATATAGAATATAAAGGAGTATGCTTGATTCAAAAATGTCAGAATCAGGAGATGCTATATTTTAATATTGTTGAATAAAGAATTTATTTCCTGAAATTTATGTTGTAATTTAATTTAATCGGATGAAAGAATTTTAACAATTATAAAATAAGACAATTAATTTTTATGTATTAAGTAAAAGTATTTTTTGAATATTTGCCAATTAAGTTACAATTATCTAAAAAATGCATTCATCTGAACTCAGTCTAAGTCATAAACTATAAATCAAACTGCTTAAACTCATTAAATAATAAACTCACACAAGTATTTTTAGCAGTAGACACAGTAAAAACTTTTTAATTTACTTAAGTTAGCTGTTCTTAGAAGAGAAACATATAGTAACTTCCTAAAAAAGTTTATAGAAGACTCAAAAGCTATTCCACTAGATAAGGATCCTACAAGAAAGCTAATACAGAAACTAGAGAATATCATCAGGAAACCAGATTGTCCATCCTTCCTCAAGAATTATAGAGTGAAAAATCCTTGTTGTCCAAGATTGTTTGCCTATATAAATCACATAAAGAACCAATTGCAGCCAGACCCATCGTTGAGAAGAGGCAATCTCCACTTTATTATATAGAAAAGAATTTAGCACAATGGTGTTTAAGTAAAATGAAACTGTACAGTTGTGCAGTTAACTCGTCAGAGGAGTTTCTGTTAGAATTAGGAAGAAGAGCACTGGAGGGAGATGAAATCATGGTAACTCTAGACTTCCAATCTTTATATCCCTCAGTAGAAATACCACCTGTGTGTTTGTCGTTGTATTGTTTTTTGCTTAAGAATATACCAGAAGGGGATAAAATACCTAACATCTTAAGAGATATTTCACATCTAGTCTGCCACAACTCCTATTTTGTGTTTGAAGGGAAGTTTTATCTACAAACAAAAGAAGTACCCATAGGCAGTCTGATGGCTGGCGTCTAGCTGAGTTAGTAATCAGAGACAAAGACCTAAGAGTTTTGGAGCAATTTAGCCCAGATGTATTATTCTATAAGAGATATGTGGATGATATTTTTGTCATATGGGGAAAAGAGGATAGGACAAAAGAGTTAGATTTTTTCACAGATAAAGCCTATGGACTAATATTAAAGGAAGATCAAAAACACAGTGAATAAGAGCATTATTTAGACGTTCTGATTAAGAAAGATGCAATGTTATATAGCACAAGCATATATCAAAAACCCACAGTGAACAGAATATTAATTCCAAATTGGTCTAATGATCAGGTGTCATATAAGAAAGCTGCGTTTTACACTTACTTTAGACGTATAATTACACATTGCAACACAATAAAAGCTAGAGAAGAAGAATGTAACAAAATATATGAAACAGGATTAAGGCATGGCTATACATGCCAATTTCTGAAGAAAATACAGGATAAAGTAATGAAAGACAAAATCAGACAAGAACAAAGAGAGACAGAACAAAATGAGAAGGTTATCGGGTCAAAGGAACGAATAGTTTCAGTCCCCTACTATTTAATGAAACATAGGACTGTTAAGAAATATGCAAAAAAGACCATGAAGAACTTAGTAACCAAAAGAGAACCAACTGTCTTTGAGTTACTGAGGAATGATAAAGACAAAACAAGAGAGAAGCAAATCCGGTGTGTACCAAATCCCAATGAACCCCAGTGGCATTGAAGAAGAAAAAGAATTTTATATAGGAATCACAGAAAGATGCTTAGATGAGAGAATTAAAGAGCATAAATATAATATTAAGACCGGAAGTATGAAAACGGTGCTTGCTAAAAAATTCTTCGAGTCAAGTATAGACATTAAATGGGAGGAGTCAAAAGTAATAAGAAGAATTGACAAAAATGAGAATAAATTTCTAGCGGAGATGATAGAAATTCTAAAAAGAGATAAATGTTTAAAGTTAATCAATGATAAACAGTCTGAGGATATATCTAATGCATGGAATTATGCAATAAACAAGTTGTAATTTAAAAAAAAAATATTTTTTTATTTTTACTTTGTAATAGTTTAATTTACACATTATGATAATTATTTAATATCCTTTTATTGTAAGATGACAGAGCTATGTATTATTAGGTGAATTTAACGTGTTGTTCATTTTTTAAAATCAAGCTTCTGTAACATTCGGTAATGTTCGAATAGTTTTTGAATACTTCTGTAGATAGCACTGAAGATGGTGGTTAGCTGAAAGTACTTCGCAAAGTAAATTAAAAAGTTTTTACTGTGTCTACTGCTAAAAAGTGCTTGTGTGAGTTTATTGTCTAGGTCTAAGTTTTGATATATTTGAATAAATGACATTTTAACCAAAAATTTTATACTTTATTTTTTTTTAAACTTCTGTTTAGCATTATATTGTCAAATGTTTTAGAAAAAATTTTATATGTATATATACACATAAATTATTTTTCTAATGCACACACACACACACACATGCACGCACGCAGAGTATAAATTCATATCATTTTTTCATTTTGCAAAGATAATTTTTACTTTTGCAAAAACACTATTTCATCATCAGTCAATTATTTATTGTAATTTTTTTATATCAATTTATATAATTTTTTTTTATATCAATCAAAATCAAAAAATTTGACTTTCTTGCCTATTTTCTTCACTGATTGTATCAATATATCAAATTTACTGTTTACAC
The DNA here is from genome assembly GCA_000484575.1 of Olivierus martensii. NCBI lineage: Eukaryota > Metazoa > Arthropoda > Arachnida > Scorpiones > Buthidae > Olivierus > Olivierus martensii. The sequence goes on from AYEL01071372.1 coordinate 13,266, forward strand.
CTTTAATTTTAAGATAAATTTATATTTCTACTTTCATTGAAGATCCAATATCAAATACAGTGATAGCATATATGAATACTCATATTATTATATATATGCAATATATGAGTATCTAACTATATTCATATCATTTATACATTTGAATTTTTCAATGGTTTTGCAATTATATAAAACTATTTAATTTCATAAAACAATTATTAAATATTATTTCAAATGTATTAATCTCTAATATATTTTTATTGATATATAAATCTGAATTATGATGGTATTTTGTTGTTCTATTAGAATATACCAAATATAATCAATATAATTATTTTAATAAGTAAATTATTTTGTGTTTATTAGTTTTAGTAAAATAATTACCATAATAAAATCTATAATTAATGAATTTTTAACAAATAGAATTTAAAACATCTACCAACTTCCAAAAAAATTGAATTTATTTTTGCCAATAATTTATCAGAATGAAGATTTTTGAGAACTATATATTTAAAGGCAATATTTGAATGAAAAATTTATCATTTTTAAGCAATAAGTAAAATTACAATGATGGCATGTTTATTGCTTATCATGATTAAATTTGAAGAACACTTGGCACTTATAGGTTCCAAAATTTAAAATCCAATAGCAAGAAATAGGTTAAATAATGGCATTTTGGCATCCAAGAACTAATTAAAAATGTTTACAATGGAAGTACTGAAAAATGAGTTTCTAATTTACAAATTTTCAATTAATGAACAGTTTTTAATGTCACAACAACCTCTGTAAATTGAGGTTTAACTGTATATATACTTTGTCTTGTATTAATTTATATAGCAACATAATATTTGACTTTTAAATGGAACAAACCTCATTTAATCCATAGGTCCATCCTTGATGAATACGTTCTCTAGCCCAAACATTGTGTGTATTTTCAGCAAGAAGATCTACTAATTCATCCATTTTTTGATTTAAAGTAATTTGACTGAGATCAAGAGGAGCTGGCTTATATCCATTTGATTGTAAGTATGGGCTAAAAAATTTTATATTAAATTAATTTATAATTATTATAATAAATAAAAAGTTCTTTATCTAAACATAACTATAAAATGCCTATAACACTATAAAATAGTGTTATAGGATAGTGACAGTCCATTTGTTGACAAATTCTTAAGTGTAGACACTCAATCAATTTTTTTTAATAACTTTTTAATGTTCATGATTTTTGACATTTTCTTTAATTATTGTAATTCCATTAAAAATTTTAATGTTTGAAGAGCTACATCTGCAGCATAGCTGATTTTACTGCATGTAATCTGAATTTGAATCTTGATGAAACTTATTAAAATTCAAAATACGCTGCTCCATACTTAAACAAATATCAAAAATGAGTGCAAAGAGCAGAATAGTCGCTAAATATAGACTTTAGATTTTTCTTTTTTAACTAAAAATAAATTTATTGCAGTGCTTTGAACCCTCTGGGTCCTCTTCAGCAAATCATAAAACCAATATAAATGTTAAAACACAGTTTTAGAATACATTTCAAAACGAATAAAATTCAAACAAAGACGATCACAGAATATTAACAGTTTAAAATTCGTATGCAAATCAGGTTTTTAAATACAGGGTGTGGCAAAAGTAATGCCCTTTTTTATTTAGTAATTTTTATTGTATAAAAATTTATTATAGTAGTAAAGAAACAAAAAATAATTTAATGAAAATAAATTGCAGTAGTTTAGGAAAATTATTAAATATTGCTCCATCAGAGTAAAGTAATAAATGAAAGAAGTCATATACAAAATTCCATGTGACAACAGAACAAAAATCCAATGAGAAGTTTATATAGGGGCGGCTAAGAGTCAATGTGATTCATTATGATTAAAAATTTAATTAACATGTTCAAAATGCTCCCCTTTGTGTTCAATACAATGCTGAACCCTACTAGCAACACTTCTACAAACCTTTTGACACATTTCTACGCTAATTACAGAAAATTTATCAGAAATTGCTTGTTTTAATTCAGGAATTGCTTTCGGTTTGAGACTGTAAACAAGATGTTTCAATACATCTACAAGAAAAAGTCAGGTGGTGTTAGGTCTGGTGATTGCAATGGCCACTCAATTGCTCCATGTTGTCCTATCCACCTCCCCTCAAAATTAAGATTTAAACATTCCCGAACGTTTAACCCATAGTGGGGCGGCGTGCCATCCTGTTGAAAGTAAATGTCATTTTGATTTTCAACTCTCGGCCAGAATTTTGTTTGCAGCATTTATAAATAATTATCTTGATTAACATTACCATCAAAGAATATCAGCTCTATTATTCCCATGGAAAAAATAGTGGCCCAAACTGTAACTCCTGGTAGGTTAACATCTTTTTTCAAAATAATGTGAGTTAACATCACTCAATTAAAAAAAAGGGCGTTACTTTTGCCATACCCTGTACATTATAACTATAAAATATAAAATAATAAATAATTTTATGTAAAGATAACATATAGGACCATTTGATGCATTAAGTTGTCAGGGGTAATCTATTAGTAAGCTCCGCATGGGCCTGGTGTAACGAAATAGTACGAAAAAAATGGAAGAACTGATTTACCCCTAACAGCTTAATGCGTCAAATGGTCCTATATGTTATTGTAGGGTCGGCAAACCCCCCCTATGTGTCGTCTTTAAGACGAAGAATGTGATGACGCTGTTGAAATAACAGGATGTGATAAATTTTTAATTGAAAGAACTAAAAAAATTAAATTTAAAAAGATACATGAAAATCACACGAAAATTGCTCAACTCATTATTGTTTGTCTGACCACTTTTGTGTTTAATGTATTATAATTTATTTATTAATATGCAATTTTTTTCAAAAATCTTATATCAAATCATATGTACTGAAGTATACTATAAAGATATGAATTTGGGCTGTTATTCCAAATACGCCCCATTCCAAAAACTGGTTTTTTACTTCCTAACATCAAAACTACAGTACTAAGCTATCTTATTTAAATATTCCCTCTGCGGCAAAATCCGTCAATTCCGCAAAAGTTTGATAAATCTCGATAAATTGTTAATCAAATTTTGTACGAAATCGTGGATATTATAATAGAAATGGGTTATCGGAAGCCCAACCATATAGATTTAGGAACCGCCTGAGCGCGGACACGTTAGATTCTATGCCGACAATAAGTTCGCAGTAAATGATAATACGACGGCTAGAACTTTTTCGAAAACCTATTATGGACGCGAATTAACAGACGGCCAGGAATAATTTGTTACAACTGTAAGAATGAGGGCCACTTTGCAACCTCTTGCAAACCCCGCATTCCATCCAAACAAAATGGAAGTGCTGAATTTTATAGGAAAAATTGGCAGAACTTTCCAAAAAACGGGGTCCCTTGCCGCTTAAAGAGGGATTTCTAAATTCAAATAGGCCTATCCAGTGTCAGATGGATAAGAGATGAGAAAAGGATAAATTAAAACAAGAAATCAACACTTCCGGCTTTAATTAAACTAAATAATGCGAGGGATAAACCCGATATTTTTGAGGATCCGTGATAATTTGTAAAGTAGACGAAAAACGTTATCCGCTATTAGTAGACACAGGATCTAGAGTTATTTTAATATTGAATGACGCGAAGCGACAAGTTAGGAAAACAGATGAACTAGCGAAATTACACGGAATTACAGGCATACGATTAGTTGTAAAGGATTATATGTTAAAATTAAAATTAGATTCTTTAGAATTCATGCATCCTTTTGCTATGTGGTTAATTTAGCAGTTACAAATCCACATAAAGGAATACTGGGTCGAAACATTTTAGAAAGATTCAACATTAGCATATCATTAGCCGATTCAAAATTAATCTTTCGTACTGAAGAAGAAATAAAATTTAATAATGCTATAGGTAATTTAAATGAAGTACAGACAACAAAGATTGCCATTAGGAAAACTTCAAATCTCGCTCCAGTAGAAAGTAAAACTAAGAACAAGGAATACAATCTAAAAAACAAAATGAACAGTAAAGACAAAAAACAACTTCACAACAGGAACAAAAATCACGAGAGAGAGCAATAAAATTAGTCAAACTAGCGAGAAAAAGCACACTTCTGTCTCGGTCAGAAGTAATTTTGACTGCTAAAATTAACAGAAAATAAAATCAGGGGAAATAGAAGACATATAGGTTTTAATTTGAAAGGTTTCATTGGGTCTTCTCCATTTAATCTATTTGTATCAGAGTTAACATTTTGTGTATATTCATTCTTACAAATATCTGGTTAACTGGATTATTCTTTATGAAAGTTCTCTTTATGTATATTTTAGTTTAGTGTTAATAAATGTTTGTTTTTTATTATTTAAAATAGTCGTCTTCTATGTGTCTCCAACAGCGTCTGGATTGTGGAGTTGCCACTTATCCACGGCCATTATTAAGTTTTTCGGTCTTAAATTCTAAAATCCGCATTTGGCGTGAGTAAATTATCACACCTGGGGCGCGTTCTTCGACACTGGTTGACGTCGAATTTTACAACGGTAATGACGTCAATCGTCGAAAACGTCGACGATAACACAAAGTAGCGTTTTTCGACATTAGTAGCTACGTCATTTTGACGTCATGAGTCGACTTCGACTCATGAATTTGGACAACGTTAAAGTTATCGTGCATTAGTCGAAACCAAGATGTCTGTTTCTTGTTCTACCGCTGCTTTAATTTATGCAATTTTAGAAGAGGAGAGGTAGACGTGGAAGAAATTCCACGTATGTATCCACAAAAAGCTGATCCAATTTTAGAAGAGGAGAGGTAGACGTGGAAGAAATTCCACGTATGTATCCACAAAATGCTGACCCTTTTTTTCTCCCAGATTCAATTTTTATATCTGAATTTCGGTTAAGCGAGGAAGCTATAAGGCAACTATGCTTACAAGGAAAGGGACAGACGCTCGCCTTACTAATTTTCTTCAAACTTAGCACATTAGTAGAGGATCATAGTCACAATAAAATCTTAAAGTAGTAAAGTGCACCTTTCAAGCATTCGCACAAAAATCGCATTTAAAGTTTTCATAACAAATAACAATAATTTTTACACTAGCAGCACAACTCACAACGGTGTAGTGGTTAACGTGAGCCATTGTAAGCTAGTTTGATCGTGGTTTGAAACTCCCCGTGACTGTTGTTATTTTTTAAGTTATTATTTGGTATTATTTCGCTAGTTCACTATGGAAATCTTCAAAGAATTCCTCAGGTGAAGCTGACCCATTATGATTTTGCTCCGTTTTTTTAACTAATAGAAACTTCCCGAGTATTTTCATTTATCCTAATGACGTCCTTAAAATTTTTTATACTTTATATTTCATCATTAAATGAAAACTGAAATTTGTTTTTACTATTTTAGAAAAATGCTAAAATTCAAATTAAGCACAAATAAAAAGTAATTTCTAATTTTTTGGATTTATCTTATTTATAATAACTTATATGGTATTTCAAGAAAGAATAATTATTGAAAATCAAAAAATAATAATATACAATAGTTTTGAAAGATATTATTTTTAGAATTTTTATACATTATTTTCCAATTTTCAAAACAATTATACTTGATATATATACCGTATATACTCGTGTATAAGCCGAGGTTTTTTCCCAAAAAAAAATTTCTGGAAGTGGGGGGTTGGCTTATACATGGATCAAAAAAATCAACTTTTTTTTTGGCTGGAGAAATTGAAGTAATACATAAAATCATAACTTACTGAATGTCTCCTGAAGACCAGGAAGGAAATTTTGCAATAATTTAATACATATCAGGTAAAATTTTATCTTACTCTGATGCGATCGAGCGCGTCGTGCCGCCGACTCAAACCTGCATCTATATACCGTAATCAGATAGGTGATGCCGTGCTGCTGATACGATGCAAAAACTTGACAATTAATCAAGAACCTTATCTAGGATTCATATTTGAGCGAAAAAATATATTTATTTTTCATTATTATTAATTAAGAATATTTTAATCGATTTGCTAATAATCGATAAACACTTATTATATTTAACTCATCGATGATTTAATTAAAATATATTAAAAAGTAACTAAAATAATGTTTAAATAACGAAAAAATAATAATTATTTAAAATCTGTACTGAAAAATAACTTTGGTCTATCAAAAAAGTTCATCATAAGCAAAATCAAAACTTCGAAATCGCATGCTTTAATGTCTAGAAATCACATTGCACACATCATCCTAATGGTGTATGACATCATCTGATGACCCATTCATTTTAGAATACGATCAAAGATTTGAATATGATAACTCAACTATACAGAAAACAAAACTTCGAACGGTCTCTTGGGAGGCCTATTGTGATCAAGCGTGTCACGCTGCCGAATCCAACCTGCATTGGTATATGTGCATCAGATAGGCAACACCATGCTTCCTGATGTGCCGTGACGCAAAAATTCTCAACAATAATCCAAGAATCTTATGTAGGCACACTTCATTGAATCACTTTAGCTGGATTATTGTCGAGAATTCCTATGTCGCGGCACATCAGGCAGCGCGGCATCACCTATCTGATCCACTTAAGGTGCATCCCAAAAGTATAGGAAACTGTTTTTTGTGGCTATGTCGTAAAAACCAATAATAGAATCATGATGTAATGTTGCTGCATGATTTACATAAACAATGCAAAAGTCTCAGTAATGTGAACAATTTCTGTTGATGTTAATTTGTCTGCAAATTCCAAAATTTGAAAAAACCAGTTGTCCCATAAATATAGGAAAGTAGACTGTAACAAATTTGTTTACATACAGACATAGATTTCATCATAACTATTTATGCAAATTAGGAATAGCAGTGTTAAATGTTAACAGAAAATTACAATGCCACGAGGAGAAGAATTCAAATGTGAAGAAATTGCAGAAATTTGGCGATTAAGAGCTAATCAGAAGACCATTAAAGAAATTGCGGCTGAGTTAGGACGTTCTTATGGTGGAATTTACAAAGTGCTTCAAAGAGGCAAGAAATATCATGCTGATAAAAGGTCTGGAAGGTGTAGATCAACAAATGAACGAGATAATAGACGAATTGTCAGGATGGCAGAAGGGGGGTGTCTCTCTGTTCGGACTATAGCACAGACATCTGGGCTGAATATATCAAGAAGTACTGTCCATCGAAGACTAACTGAAGCCCCTAATATGGTATATGCAAAACTGAAAAAGAAACTACCACTGAAACCACAGCATTTTGCTGCAAGAATGGAGTGGGCTAAGGCACATATGAGCTGGACCGACCAATGGGTCTTTGTGCTATTTAGTGATGAAAAAAAATGGAATCTTGATGGCCCTGACGGCTGCGCATGCTATTGGCATGACCTCCGAAAAGAACCAAGATCGTTTCATTCACGTCAACAAGGTGGAGGCTCGGTGATGGTTTGGGGTGCTTTTGGCTTTAACGGCATCACAAGTTTAGCCTTTGTTTCTGGGAGACAGAAATCCAAGGATTACCAGGAAACATTAAAATCACATCTTTTGCCATTTGGAAGCATGATTGGTGGAGAAACATGGATCTTCCAGCAAGATAATGCTCCAATTCACACTTCCAATGATACGCAGAAGTGGTTGAAAGAGCAAAACATCACTACTATGAAGTGGCCTGCCCGAAGTCCAGACTTAAACCCCATAGAAAATCTATGGGGAATAATGGCAAGGCGTGTTTATGCCTCAAGTAAACAGTATGAATCTGTGCAGGAGCTACAAACTGCGATAGAAGATTGCTGGTATAATCTCGAGCCAACAGTGTTACAAAAACTCATTATGTCATTAAATAATCGTGTTTTTGATGTTATCAAAGCCAATGGGAAATACATTGGGCGATAAAATATGAATTATGTAGTTTCATTAAGTAATAAAATATTTTGTTCAAGTAAAAGCAGGTATTTCCTATATTTATGGGACAGCTGTTTTTTCAAATTTTGGAATTTGCAGACAAATTAACATCAACAGAAGTTGTTCACATTACTGAGACTTTTGCATTAATTATGCAAATCATGCAGCAACATTACATCATGATTCTATTATTGGTTTTTATGACATCGCCACAAAAAAGAGTTTCCTATACTTTTGGGACGCACCTTATATACAGTAAATGCAGGTTGGAATATAAATATCAGTCTACTCTCTACTTTACTGTAAAATAAAAAACAAAAATCAGATAAATCTTAAAGCACAAAAAATTAAACTTTATAAAAAAAAACTTTGTTCAAAAGTACTTTCATATGGAACAATCACAAATTTTTAAAAATTAAGCGATCGGTGGCGGGATGTGCTCGATCGCTTCGAGTAAAGTAAAATTTTACTTTTTAAATTGATTTAGTGATGCCTATATTATAATAATTTATTTTATATGTATATATTTAAAGTTTCAATAAAAATCATTTATTAATTTATTTTATATGTATATATTTAAAGTTTCAATAAAATATTTATTTTTGTAAATGGCATTATATCGATAGTCAGAAAATCAAAGACAATACGTAATTTACCGTTTTAAAATTTTTATCGAATTTTAAGTGTTTAAGTCAGGGGGTAGGCTTATACACGGGTTACGCATTTTAACCGATTTTCAAATTCCGAAGTCGGGGGGGGGTCGGCTTATACATGAGTATATACGGTATTTTAAAAATTTCAGAAATAATAGAACTAAACTGTTAGTAGGGAAATGTCTTCACATGTCAAATCACTACTTGGTGTCAATGATCTTTGGCCCTTTGTATATAAAATACCCCTAGGGATCACTGATTTTTTCTTTGTCTTGAGTTGACAATAAAACCTGCCTAAGGGCAGTTGAATCACATAACCTTTGTGTCATTCTTAAATCCTTTCCAATCCTGCAGAACACAAGCATCTAACAGGTTATGGGTTTAGGAGATGTTCCATTGCATGATCAGGTGACAGAAAAGTGATTTTTTCAAAAAGAAGAATATATTTTTAAGGTAGGACAGACTGTTTTTTCTCCCACAGAACTAACAATGGTCTACGATATCACGTATTGCTGAGACAAATGAACAATAAGTAAAAACATGGCAACATCAATGGACTAATTTAAGATACTGAAGTTATCTTCAAACAACTATCATGCATGGTCAATCTGCACAAGAGCTGCTTTAGTGCAAAAGGGATGTTGGGAAGCAATTAATCCTGGCTACAATACAACCACCATGACAAATGAAGAAAAGCAAACAGACAATAAGGCACTGACATTTCTCTTCCTAGTAGTCGAAGATAATTACCTTGACGACATTGGCAGAAGAGCAACAGCAAAGAAGCATGAGAAACTTTAGAAGAAATACATTTGAAATATGGCTTGTTATACATCTTACAATTAATGAGAGAATGATGAAATGAGATGAAGATATGAAAAATTACCTAGGTCAATTCTCCCTCGATGGCATCTCCATCTTGTCGTGGTGAGGGAGCTTGTGTGCGCCAAGGACCCTGAGACCTATGCCAGCGGTAACTTTGCTACTGGTAGGGTCTCCCATGCTGGACAGGTTGAAGGAAAGGGGCTAGACTAAGAAGGCACCACTACCCAAACTAAGGTATGAGGTATTGTGCTGAGAGTTGAGTGGCACTGGGGTAGTAAAAGATGCAGTGTTCTGAATGATTCCTTCAAGGCATCTGGAAAAACCTTGTCATTTTTAGCCTACCACCCATAGTGAAGGATAACCGGGTGGTGACCCCTTTGTATTTCATCCAGTAGGTTTTTTTCTCATGGATATTGGCAAAACTTTTTCCCAGGGGACTGCTTCTCCACCCAATGTGGGGTTGGCAGTTCTGGTACTTCAGTTGAGGGAGCTGGGACTGCCAGCATACCCCAGGGTGGTGGGATGGTGGGAGCAGTCTACTGCTGTTTCTGTTGACTCCGGGAGTAAACCTGGTCCGCAAAAGGCGTGTTTGTTTGGAGCGAATAGGCGAAAGCGGAGGAAAATTAGGAGGGAAGCTGCTTGTACCAGTGGTTCTCACCTATCACGTCACACTTCCCAACTGGCTGCTTTGTCTGATTCTCCTGTCGATACCCCTAGTGTTGGCAAGAGGACCAGATCTGCAGTTTGTATCCCCTCTTCTGGGGAGGGTAGGTGTGCAAAAATGACCCAGAGCTCTCAGCTAGGGTCATGTTCTGAAGCACTGCCTTCCCTTCAGCTGGCCATCATCAAGGAGGGTCATCTGGACTCAAAGATGGTGGCCAATGAAGTCGATTTTCTCCTAGGGAAGATCTTGGACGGTGTGGATGGAATCCTTTCAGGGGAACCTCTACCACTGCTCAAGGGCTATACCTTAGATAATGGTATACTCATTTATACTTGTATGAATGAGTTCACCTGTCAGTGGATCACCCAACTTTTAGATGGGTGTAATCTTGGGAGGGGACTCACTTGAGGGTTATTCCTGCGAAGGACCTACCCAAGCCTGTGAAGGTGGCATATTGCACTCCGGATACCCACATGGGATGCAAACTAACTTTTGGTTCGACTTTAAGCATTTAATCCAGGACTCAAGACTGAGAACTAAAGGGTTTTGGGTCAAAGCAAGGATGAAAAGGGACAGCGTTTCTTCATGATGGTTGATCTTGCTTCCACTAAGGCCATCAAAGCGGCAATTTTAAGGCTCTTTCTGGGGTCGACTAGGGGACCTTTAAGCTGCTATCAGATCCTAATTCCAAGTCTGGGAGACCGATAGCTTTGGTGATTGCCCTTGCAAAGGGGCATGAACTGGTTGGGCTCACTGACAAGGATTGGGTTTCTGGGGTACTACTGGACCTTCTGATGCTCAGTCAACAGAGGAGAGCATGGATCTTTGCCTACCTCAAGCACCTGTAGTGTCATGGGTTTGAGGGTGATCCTGATCAACCTCCAGCACTCCCAAGCTGCCTCCACCGTTTTGGGTCAGCTGCTCGTGGGGGCTGTTATGACCTTGCTCTTATTCAATAGACATAGCACTATAAGGGCCAAATACAGGGGCTTCACTGCAAAGAAGGTGAATTGTTTTCTTTTACTTCTCTTACTTCTGATAGTGGTCCTCAGACTTGCGTTTTCATTAGGAATAACATAAATGTTTCACCTGTCTGGGATTTCTATTCTAGGGATATTTCCACTGTTTGGGTGAAGCTTGATGAGGTGGTGTTAGTAGGGAACTTATTGTTTCCTCTGCATATTTCCCTTATGATAAGGACAAACTTCCACTGACACCTGAATTTGGGCCTTTGGTGGAGTTTTGTCAAAAGAATCAGTTTGATTTGCTGGCGATGCGAATTTTAATCATGTGGTTTGGGATAGCAAAGACCTCAACTGAAGGGGGGAGTATTTATTGGATTTTCTGATAGATACTAACCTCTTCATTTTAAATAGGGGCAATGAGCCTACCTTTGTTGTTGTTAACAGAAGGGAGGTAGGTCATTGATCTAACGTTAGGGACTCAGAATATTTCTGACCTAATTGAGAATTGGCATGTATCTGGTGAGCCATCTTCATTGGATCACCAATATATTTGCTTTAATTTACAGGATATGGTATCTAGTCAAGTTACATACATAGGAGGACTAATTGGGCTTCCTTCAGGGAGGACCTTAAGTTCAACCTGGAGGGTATACAGAGCAGATTTTGCTCAGTGGTGGATTTATAGATGACTGTTGACCAGATTCAACAGGCAATTCTCTTATCCTATCATCAACTGTCCTGTCACTCATCAAGGCGAGTTCCTTGATGGAATGAACAGCTGGGTGGTCTTAGACATAATGTTAGAAAGCTTTTTAACAAAGCTAAAAGGACTGGTGATTGGGACACGTATAGAAGTGCTATCACTTGTTATAATAAGGCCATTAGAAAGGCTAAAAGGTCTTCCTGGAAACAATATATAAGGAGGGCCGTCATCAAGGAATGGAGTATATACTGGAAGGAATTGAGGATATACCTGATGTATCCAGACTAGTGAAGATAATGTCTAGTGGGATTTTTGCAGGGTTGGTTCTATCAGGTTGCCTGATGGCAGTATGACTAGTACTTGCAAGGCCTCCTTAAAGGAACTTTTTCAGGTACACTTTCCTGAGTCTACTTTGATTGAGGGTTCATCCTGCTTGCAGATGTAGTCCGACCTCAATGGACGTGTTTATCATGCCAAGAGGGAGGATTGGCACCTTGTGAGGGAAGTGATCAATCAGTCTAATATTAGATGGACTATAACTATTTTCAAGCCCTTCAAGTCTGCCAGACCGGATGGTATTTTGCCAGTGTTCTTGCAATAGGGCATTCATATCCTGGTCTCTTCTTTATGCCGTGTCTTCAGGGCATAAAGAAGAGCCTGGCTTTTGGCTTTGGCTATGTTCCATGGTCTTGGAGGCAGGTAAGGGTTTCTTTTATACCTAAGCCTGGGCATAATTCTTATACCGAGGCTAAGTCTTATTGTCCAATCAGTCTGACATCCTATTTATTGAAGACAGAGAGGCTGGTGAATAGATTTGTCAGGGATGGGCCTTGTTAAAGTTCCCCCTCTGTCATAGTCAATTTGCCTATCAATCTGGAAAATCGACTGAGCATGCTCTTCATGAGGTTGTGTTGCTGATTGAGAGGGCTAATGGGTACAAGGAAATTGCCTTAGGGGCATTTCTTGATATCCAAGGGGCTTTTGATTCAACTTCTTTTGAGCAAATTAGCCTTGCTGCTGGCAGACATGGAGTCTGTTCAATGATTATTTGTTGGATTGGCTCTATGCTGAAGCATAGAGTTGTTTTAATAAATTCTATAATGAGGAAGTTAAGATTTTCACTGATAGGGGTTGTCTGCAGGGGGGAGTACTTTCTCCCATTCTTTGGTGCCTTGTGGTGAATTAGTTATTGACCTTACTCAATGGGAAGAGTTTCTTCACTGATGATGACATAGCCATCATTGTTGTGGGGAAATTTCACAGGACTGTATCCGAGATCTTTCAGACAGCTCTCAATACAGTCTCTGTATGGTGTAATAGGGTTGGATTATTTGTCAATCCAGCTAAGACTGTTATTGTAGCTTTACTCGAAGAAGACAATTGGCGGGGTTGGTTGAACCATAATTCTTCAGTAAAAGGTTGCAATTTTCTACCCAGGTCAAATACCTTGGGGTTATGCTAAACAAGGGGTTGACTTGGAAGCTTCAAGTAGAGTTTGTTGTTGGTAGGCCTGTAAAGCCCTATGGGCTTGTAGGAGCATTTTGGGTAAGACTTGGGGATTTAAACCAGGGCTGCTATATTGGATATATACCATGGTTGTGAAACCCATTATTACCTATGCTGCCATTGTTTGGTAGTGAAGGGTTTTACTATAGACTTGCAGGACTAAACTTGGAAAGATTCAAAGGTTGGCCTGTCTGAGCATCACTGGGGCTATGAAGACTGCTTCTACTGCTGCTCTTGAAATCCTCTTGGGCATTCCTTCTATGCATTTGTTTGTTGAGGTGAGTGCCCAGGAGGGCTATTACAAGCTCCATTCTTGTGGGAGAGGGATTTCTTGGATCCACAAAGTGAAGCATCTATCTTTTTAATTAGACAGGTTACATTGTAACATTCTTGGAATGGTTAAGGATTACTTGGTGCCTAGATTTAACTTCTTCTGGCCCTTTACTGTTGTTTTTCCCAGTTTGGAGTGGGGAGGGGGATTTGGGTGCAGTATCAAGGGTGGTTTGGTCTGGTTTATGGACGGTTCCAAAACCACTACTGGTGTTGGGGCGGGGGTTTACTGCAAGGGGACGCAGATGTTTTATTCCTATTCCCTTGGGCGGTTTGCCACTGTCTTTCAGGCAGAAATTTTTGCTATTTCTGCATGTTTCAGAATTAATCTTGATAGGTGTTATGTAAGTAAACACATTTATATCTTATCTGATAGTCAGGCTGCTCTTAAAGCGCTTGATAGTTCCCGCTTTGTTTCTAAGCTTGTTTGGGATGTCGTCTTCTCATTGAGGAACTGGCTACCAACAGGGTACCTGGCTAAGAACAGGGTACAGCTTGTTTGGGTACCCAGGGCACAAGGAGATTGAGGGGAATGAGGGTGCTGATGAGCTTCCCAAGGAAGGGGCTTCTCACCCCCTTCATTGGACCTGAGCCTGCCATGAGCATCAGATCTGATGCATTTGGACAGGTTGTCAGGGACTGGTTGATGGTCCAACATCTCATATCCTGGAGGTCTATTCCTGGTCTTAGACAGGCGAAAGCCCTCATTTCAGGTTGCTCTGTTTAGAGAACTAAAGAATTGTTTTCACTGCACAAAAATGAAGTTAGTATTGTTATGGGGCTCCTCACAGGGCACTGTCATCTTAATAGACTTCTTCATTTAATTGGGATTGTTAGTAACCCTATTTGTAGATATCAGGATGGGGATGAAACTCCTCTTCACATTTTGTGTGAATGTGTGGCCCTTTCTTGGCTTTATGATCTTTTTGGGTTGTGTTTCCTTGCACTTAAAGATCTTGGCTATTGTCCCATTGACTTGTCTTTTGTGCTTAAGACAGGACTTCTTCTGGGATGATTTTGTTGGGAGTGCACAATAGATCATTGGTGGTCACGGTATTAGGGCTGAGAGGATCCCCCTTTCTACATCTACATATACATCTACCTAGGTCAATTAATTGAAACTGTACAAAAAACTAATGAGCAATGGATATGATTTTGCCAATAGAGAAGTAGCATTAATGATGCTCATAGGATTTCTTAATACCTATGAACCACTCATTTTAAATTTAGAACAAAACGAAGATACCTTATGAAAAAAAATGAAACATAATTGCTACTTGAAGAAAAGAGAAAAATATATCATGATGAAGAAACTTATAAGTTCAACTTTTACCTGCTTATTTATTATAACGATACAAGAAAATTAAATAGTGCATTTAGCAGTATTAGAAATAGATCAAAAACTTTTATTTAGAAACGTTTTTGATATTATAAATATCATCATCAGCTTTCGTTGTGAACAGTGGCTAATAGAACTACATCAGAGTACGAAGAATTCATATTTACAGTTTTAAAATATAAACATATGCTCATTTTTTTAAGTATTTTTTTAAATTTTAGAAATATAAAATTAATCTAAAAATATACATAGCCCATTTTTGCACCTTTTCCTCTACTATTAGGCTATATTTATTTTCATCTGAAAAGTAGAGTGATATAAAATTCGATATAGGTGGCTTAAACAGAATCTCTCATGAATATTTGGATTCATATAAAAACCTACAACAACAAAAACTTACAAAAGAAAAATAGATCAATTAGATAATAACCATAATTTTTTATGACATATGAGCCGTTCACAAGCCAAATCGATTAACTTCACTTTTTGAAATTTTTAAAATTTTACTTTCAAAATACTTGATTGACTCTTAATTATTTATATTAAAAATAAATTTCCTTAATAGTTAGGCTTAACATCATTAAATGACAAAAAATTTTTGGCCATCGAATAATAAATAATTTATTTCAAAAGCCAATTTGATTAACCCATATTCTAATGTAAATCGTGGCAATAATGCGATACGAACGTTTATAAGTGTCGTATCATGCCTAAGACATTTTTTGAATTTACCCTTCAAAGTTAGAATTATATTTTGACATCTTTTAAAATAATTAAATTGGAAGGATCAATTCAGAAACGTGTAGGAAAGGTGAGATACCGCCTTCATGAAAGTTTTGGCTAACCAGTTTTTATTCAATAAGTTTTTTGATTTTAGTCAAGATCTTTTTTTAATCATCTAGGATACGACAATAAGAATTTAGTTAAGTAATTTTTTGTACCGTAATATATACAGTATATTAGATAATAATGGCAAGCTATTCATGTTGTCATAAAAAATTAAAATAATTAATCTGTTACTATTATATGTGGATATTAATAGAATAATGCCTTTGTAAGATAAATAATTTATTATATTTAACAAGTAAAAGATGATTAAATTCACAAATTATGCGGACCATATAGAGAACTCTGCGATCATAACTCGATGACTGCGACTAAAAGTTGATTCCCACTAGTATGGAGTCGCCGCAGAAAATACGGTGCTTGAATGAAAAACAGCGCGGTTTTGACGTCATATCGGGGCGCAAAAATCGCTACCGTTCAGTGTCTAGATAGATTCAACTTTTTCATAAAGGTAATAAAATCCGTCGAGACGAAAACAGCGCGGTTTTGACGTCATATCGCGGTGCAAAAATCGATACCGTTCAGTGTCTAGATAGATTCAACTTTTTCATAAAGGTAATAAAATCCGTCGAGATAAAATCCACCAATGAAATCCATGCATTTTGTGACGTTGATTGTTGGCAACCTTGATAGTCGAGATAGCGAGATTCTCTGTCATTAAATCTCATCTCTTTTATCAAAATTGCGTTCGTATTTCTTTTTATAAATATTTTCTATCCAAAATCTTCCCTTCCTCGTTATTATTCAGAATTGCGTAGAAACTTTGTTCGTATTTCTTTTTATAAATATTTTCTATCCAAAATCTTCCCTTCCTCGTTAATCTTCCCTTCCTCGTTATTAAATGACAAAAAATTTTTGGCCATCGAAAAATAAATAATTTATTTCAAAAGCCAATTTGATTAACTCCATATTCTAATGTAAATCGTGGCAATAATGCGACGTCCTTATCTACTGCAGCTGTTAACATTATACCTGTAATAATACATTCTACAATGTTTATTTAAATTTATATTTTAAAGGGAATTTTTATATTAACTAACTTTTAAAAATATTTTGAAGATTGAATTCGATGATATTATTATTATTTTTTCTTTTCACTTTTTATTTCAGTTTCCTTATCTACTGCAGCTGTTAACATCATTTCGTAAACAGTGAATGCCTTTCGTTGTTTAACGTCCATTTTGTTTTACATGAAATGAAACATGGGAACAGCGCTAAGAATCTTGGGGGAAAGCGAAACTTGCCGCGACTGTGGGAATCAGCAAGCGGAATTGCCCAGCGTTTATCTGCGACGGTTTTTGACTGTTCCGTTTTTAGCGGTGGATAGTGGGAACCAACCTTAATTAACTCTTTGGGCTCGGCCATCTTCTCGTAATGCTCTGACATTGTCTAGCAACCATACTTTTGTTTAACATTTGAAATATATACTATATTTTTAAGGTCGCGACCTATAGTTTGAGAAGCGCTAGACTCTAAATCAATTGCAAGAGTAAATCAATATTATTATTTAACCGAACACATCATTTTTAACGGAAAAAATGATAAACACGACAGCATTTCGCTTCGCGACCCTATTTGGGGTCGCGACCTATAGTTTGAGAAGCGCTAGACTCTAAATCAATTGCAACAGTAAATCAATATTATTATTTAACCGAACACATCATTTTTAACGGAAAAAATGATAAAATTACAAATTAATCCAAAGTGTATATTAAATAAAATATTCCAAATAACACAAAATGCCTTAATTATTAACAGAAGAAACTGAACATCTAATAAAACTTCAACAATCAATGGTTATTAGTTGGTTTAAAGAGGATGTCATTATATATATTTTCCACCTTCAAAATAGTGATATAAAATTCGATATCGGTGGTTTAAACAAAATCTCAAATGAATATTTGGATTCATTTAATTATTAACAGAAGAAACTGAACATCTAATAAAACTTAAACAATCAATGGTTATTAGTTGGTTTAAAGAAGATGTCATTATATATATTTTCCACCTTCAAAGTAGTGATATAAAATTCGATATCGGTGGTTTAAACAAAATCTCAAATGAATATTTGGATTCATATAAAAACCTACGACAATAAAAACTTACAAAAGAAAAATAGATCAATTAGATAATAACCATAATTCTTTATGACATATATTATTCTATCACCGAATTATATTACTGCATGAAACAAATTGGTCTGTTTATCAGTAAGCAGCCAGTACTGTATAAGATTAGAATTAAAGCGAGCTTGTTTGAAAATTTTAGACAAATGACTTACAGATTCTATCACCGAATTATATTACTGCATGAAACAAATTCGTCTGTTCATAAGTAAGCAGTTAGTGCTGTATAAGATTAGAATTAAAGCGAGCTTGTTTGAAAATTTTAGACAAATGACTTACAGAAACATCAATTAAATTATGTATTTATGAATATTTACATGGAATAATTATCGAATGAATGCTTCCAATTTAATTATTATATTGATTTGCTCTTTCATAAATTATTACTATGGATAATACATAAATGCCAAAATAAAACAATTACTGATTATAAAATAGCTTATAAATTCTACATAAAGAATTTACATAAGAAAATTTACTTTAGAAACCAATTCAGTTAAATAAACGATTTATATATATTTAGAAATATTGGAAAATGATTTCTTCCATGAAAATAAATATTAATGATTACATTTATAGATTAGTTCCAATTACTTGTATTATTCCTGAAAATGACTGTTTCCAGTTAAGTCAATGTAAATATAATTTAGAAAATTGTATATTTACATGTAAACAATTTATATGTATTGAGAAATAATGGAAAATGTTTACATTTATAGATTAGTTCCAATTACTTGTAATATTTCAGAAAATGACTGTTTCCAGTTAAGTCAATGTAAATATAATTTAGAAAATTGTATATTTACATTTGTTTTCTATCATTAACCCATTGAGTGCCTTTGCTATCAATAGACATCAAGGAAATGAACAAAATATGATAAAAAAAAGATATAAAAAAAATTTAATTCTGATTATAATCCAGTTTTTTCAAATCAGTTTTTCTGTGTGTAATCATTGAAAATACATCCCTTTGATGATGGTTCTAAATTTTTCCAGTTGTTGAAATATTTTTTAAAATTATGTGTAAGCAAACATTGTTTTATTTGAATAGGATTAGGCTCGATACAATTTGAATTTTTTTAATCCCATCTTGTCAATTTTATAGTTTAAACTACCAAACTCAATGGTAAGTTAAACTATAAAATTGACAGGATGTTCTGATTAGGCAATTCAATAAATGGTATATTGAAAATTTTTAGAAAAAACTGAATTTTTTAAAATAAATTATAAATTCTGAAAATTAAGAAATATTGTAGGTAATAAGAAAATATTAGTTAATTCTGTTAAAATAAACTATGCATATCTTAACTGTTCATTTTTTATTTGAATTTCACTGATATTTAGAAGAAAATAATGAAAAATGAAATGTAAACATCCTGAGGCAATTTAAAGTGCATGGCACTTTTATTGCTTTACAGCAGCCATCACTTCCCAGTAAATTGCAGTCAAGCCTACTTTGCACATGGGTAAATAGTATTGGGTCCAGAGTTACAATACACCAGCTATGGTCCAATTACAGGAACAGAAAATATATTACAACTATTTATATACCAGATGATGTCATTTTTATATATGTTAGGATTTTTTCCTCTGAATAAAAAAATTTATAAAAAGTACTACTAAAAATGGTGTAAATGAAGTAAGAATAAGTTAATAAATATGAACTGTTAATAAAAATAACAATATTTCAATAAATTCATGTAATTATTTATTATTATATGATGTAACTTCATTCAGCAAATTAATTTATAAATAATTTCTGAACATTTTGATCAAATTTCTTCATTCATGGCTCATTTTGTTCAGAAGACTTATTGCTATCTAAAAATATCAATTATTTTGTTGAATAGCTAAAACTTCATATAAAAATAATCGTATTTTTGTTGATCTTGTATATGTAAGGAAAAGATACAAAAAAATAAATTTTGAAAAAAATGTTTACATTGTTAGAAAGCGAACAAAAAATACAATAAATACTGAAAATTTCTAAAGATTTCAATGAAAATTAAACAAAATTTCATAATTTTAATTTTCATATTTTTTTGCATATTAATTAGACCTAATTTCAAAATGTCAACGGTACTCAAGGAGGTTAATGCTATAGACTCCAAAGTTCCAACATCAGTGTCATATACTTGTGCATTTTACAAACAACTTTTACATCATATGATATCTCATGACAGAATTTGATTGCTTACACATGATCTAATAATTGTCTTTATATCATTTTGCAGGTTTCTCTCTCTCTCTCACTGTATTCATTATAACTGTTGAATCCATGATAGACATTAGTATTCTAACATGATTTGACAGTACTCATTATGATTGAATAAAAAAAAGAAAATGCAATATATAATGATACAAAATTATTTATAACAAACGTTTTCGGTGTTCTACACCCTCATCAGGTTCTCTAGAATACATTACTTTTCAAATCAAAACATCATTCTATACATCGTTTATGTTCTATTAACAATTCAAAAAAATTCTTTTACGAACTATAATAACAATTTAAATTCAAAATTATATATACAAATAATAAAATTATTTTACCAAATAACTATACTTATGATATTATTATAAAGACACTACCACATAGTAAACTTTTTACAATAATTAGCCTAAACGCAGTATAAACAGTTATATAATATCACACATATTATATAAACAGTTATATAATATAACACCGAAAACGTTTGTTATAAATAAAGAATTGTGTTAACTAACTGCTTGAAGTGCTGGTTAATTGGGATACAAAATTATATTACAATAATCTATTAGATCATTACACTGCTCCATTTCCTAATATATCTTACACTAAGCTCTTTGAGCAGGGAAAGAAAAATTACTTCATTTTTAAACTAAAATTCTTTTATTATAAAGCACTTCTGGCTCTACCAAGCCCTCGTCAGTATTAAATCACTAACCATAGTTTACATTAACTAAATAACAGCTAATTATTCTCAGTAACATTCTAAAATTCTAACATTCGAAAAATTTTTTCTATTCAAATTCATATAACATTTCTTTAGTCTGTTTACGTCACACCTCTTCAATGTATATGAAGCTCATTCTAGCATTAAAATGTTATGAATAGGTCTGGTGTCATTGTTAATATTCTCTTTACGTTTAGTGGTCCTTCCTAACCATTTGTGCCATCCTCTTCTTCTCACAGTACTAGGCTTATCTTCTCTGTTCATTATAATTAATGACATTTATACTAGAAAATCGTCTATAGCCTCCGCTACCCTCAGCTTCTCGGGGTCTTCTATAATACTTACCACTCTGGTCTGGTCCCATTTAGCTATAGCATCGAAATTTAACAATCTTTGCACCAGTGCTGTGCTACCTTTAGTCTTTTGCTGATCTGTCTTATGTTCTCGCAGTCTTCTTTTAACAGATCTAGTAGTGGATCCTATGTATAATTCTTCTCTCGCAGTAGAGTTTTTTGTTATCTATCTTTATATTACACCCCTGGCATGTTTATGGGTTTCCATCTATCTTTGTCATTTTTCGTCATATTAAAAACAGTGTTCCTCCTCATAAATGCTAATCTTCTACCTGCTGCCCCCTCAATCTTTTTCTTATGCTTCAAAACAAAAGGATTTGTTTCCATAGTATAGGGGCTGCTTTCTTCATTTTTGTTCTCATTTTCAGTACCTTCCTCATTACATATTTTTTCTTTTTTATTATCAATATTTCTCCACATTTTTAGTATCTTATCACGATAGTAATTTCGTGCTTCCATTTGTTTTATGATCCATTCTAGTTCTTCTTTGGTACTCTCCCACGTACTACAATGTGTAGATATCCTAGGCAGAGCTCTAAAAGATGCCATTTTTATGTGCCAAGGTTCTTTTGATGTTCTATGTATAAACAGAGATACATACATATCTTTTCTATACACCCAGGTCTGATATTCACCTCTGACTATCTTTATTTTAATGTCTAGTAATTTATTTCCATTTCATCCTCTTTCATTTTCTTCAACTTAAGTCCCAGGCTTCTATATTCGAAAATCTCCTCTATGTTCACACTTGGTTTATAATTCTCTCCCTTATTATTATAACGTCATCAATATATCTATGGTATAACTTTATTGTTGGGATAAGTGTTTGAAAAACTTCATTTTCTTTCTTTCTAGCAACAAGCTCTGCTAGTACCCCTGTGAGTGGGCTTCCTATAGGCACTCTGAGAGTCTGCTTAAAATAACTAACATTAAATTGAAGGTATGCTTTGTGAATAAGTAGGTGGCATAAGTCTTTTAATATTCCAGGATCTGCTTCCTCTTCCAGAAGGTTTTCAAGCAGCATGTGATATAATAATATACATGCTGGTTCCAGTTTTATGGAGGGGTATAAGGCTTTCAAGTCATAGACTTCCATACTTTCTTCTGGAAGAGGCCTACACTTTATGAAGGGCATCAATAAACTGTCTTGTTGATGTTAAAGACCATTGATATCCTCTTAGTTTTTCTCTACACCATTTTGCCAATGCTTTTTCTACTTTATAGGTAGGCGCATCCCTCCTCTCTACAACTGGACAGATCCCAATTAGGGATATATGCATTTTTATGAATGCAAATAGCCTGGGTGGTTTTGGCGATAATATTTTCATTCTTCTAAGGAAATGCGGACACTTCTTCGCTCTGAGAATTCTATCAAGCTGTTGTATAGTCTTATCAGTAGGATCTGAGTTTAACTTGGTCATGCCTATATAATCATCTAAAAAAACATAGCTCTCTTTTCAGTAGCACTACTGCTTTTGACTTATTTTCTCTGGTGCATGTGATATTCTCCATAAGTCATCTAGCCACTTTTTTTACTGTTTTATAAAAGGAGCTTTCATCTTTCATCTTCCTCTTCTGTCTTTCTGCATCATTGGCCATCACCCATCTAATTCATTTTGCTTCGACTGTATTACATTTCTTCAAAAGAGGCTCAACTTCTGTTGCAATTCTTGTCCATTCCCATGGCTTTGTAACTACCTCATTAAATCCAAAAGAGTACGCATCTTTGATAAACTGTGGGAGATTGTAGTATGTGGGAGATTGCCAAAGGAGAACTAGAATGGATCGTAAAACAAGCAGAAGCACACAATTACCATCGTGATAAGATACTGAAAATGTGGAGAAATATTGATAATAAAAAAGAAAAAATACGTAATGAGGAAGGTACTGAAAATGAGAACAAAAATGAAGAAAGCAGCCCCTATACTATGGAAACAAATCCTTTTGTTTTGAAGCATAAGAAAAAGATTGAGGGGGCAGCAGGTAGAAGATTAGCATTTACGAGGAGGAACACTGTTTTTAATACGACGAAAAATGACAAAGATAGATGGAAACCCATAAACATGCCAGGGGTGTATAAAATATAAAGATAGATAACAAAAAACTCTACTGCGAGAGAAGAATTATACATAGGATCCACTACTAGATCTGTTAAAAGAAGACTGCGAGAACATAAGACAGATCAGCAAAAGACTAAAGGTAGCACAGCACTGGTGCAAAGATTGTTAAATTTTGATGCTATAGCTAAATGGGACCAGACCAGAGTGGTAAGTATTATAGAAGACCCCGAGAAGCTGAGGGTAGTGGAGGCTATAGAAATTTATACTAGAAAATTGTATGGAAACAATGTCATTAATTATAATGAACAGAGAAGATAAGCCTAGCATGGGAATACCGTGAGAAGAAGAAAAAGATGGCACAAATGGTTAGAAAGGACCACTAAAGGTAAAGAGAATATTAACAATGATCCCAGACCTATTCATAACATTTTAATGCTAGAATGAGCCTTATATATATTGAAGAGGTGTGACGTAAACAGACTAAAGAAATGTTATATGAATTTGAATAGAAAAAATTTTTCGAATGTTAGAATTTTAGAATGTTACTGAGAATAATTAGCTGTTATTTAGTTAATGTAAGCTATTGGTTAGTGATTTAATACTGATGAGGGCTTGGTAGAGCCAAAAGTGCTTTATAATAAAAGAATTTTAGTTTAAAAATGAAGTACCGTATTACTTCGAATTTAAGCCACCCTCAAATTTAAGCCGCAGTATGATTTTAAAATTGGAAAAAATAAAAATGATTTTATAATAGGTATTAAAAAATAGGAAACATTTTTATTTACTTAAATTCGTACTAATATACATAAGTTACCAAATTTATTGAAAATCTTCTTCAGATATTCTATTGCTTTTGTTCTTTCTTTTTTTAAATAGAGCCAGGTATCTTCTTCCAAACATGTTTTAATCAATCTTTCATCAATTCTGTTGTCATCCATGCATTCTTTTGTGCTCAAACCTTAGGAAAATTTTCTTTGGGTTCAGTTTTTTGTTTAAAACAATAAAAGGTGGCAATTTGTTTCCATTAGCGGTTGTAAACAGCATTAGAGTAATTCGTGATTTTTCTTATAATTAAAATATGGCCAGATACGACATGGTTCTACAAGCTACTATCAAACAGCAACTGGATTAAATCAGAAAAATATCAACGGGGGACCACTGAATAAACTGTTATCAATGGTTGTAATACTATAGGCATGCCTAGAGTGTAAAGCAAAACTCTGAATGTTGGGGAGTGAGAAATTGGGAGAAATAAGATGTAAAAATATTCGCTTTGAATTTGAGCCGCACCCAAATTTTTCATCTTAAAAATTGGAATAAAAAGTGCAGCTTAAATTCGAAGTAATATGGTAATTTTTCTTTCCCTGCTCGAAGAGCTTAGTGTAAGATTATATTAAAATGTTATTTTGTATGATCAAATATCATGTTTTCTTTTATTTAATATTCTAATTAGCATTTAAATATCAATAACGTTATGCAAAGAGTTTAGAGAATAAACCAAAGTAGAAGACATACTAGTAGCAGAAATGGCATTGGGCAGACCCCATAACAAGATATACCAATAACAGATGGATAGAGAGAAGTAATTTTTCTTTCCCTGCTCGAAGAGCTTAGTGTAAGATTATATTAAAATGTTATTTTGTATGATCAAATATCATGTTTTCTTTTATTTAATATTCTAATTAGCATTTAAATATCAATAACGTTATGCAAAGAGTTTAGGGAATAAACCAAAGTAGAAGACATACTAGTAGCAGTTAGAAACAGAAATGGCATTGGGCAGACCCCATAACAAGATATACCAATAACAGATGGATAGAGAGAATTACAGAGTAGCAAACAAAGCAAGGGAAAAGACATCCTGGCAGGCAATACAAAGGTGAAAAGATATAAGTGGTTCCCAGTGGATGCAATTGCACAGGATATATATATATATATATGAAAACAAAAGGAGGAGCAAACACATCCAGCAGTAAATGAATTAAAAAGCTAATGATGAATGATGTAAAGAGATCAATTGCTTCATCATTGCAACTGCCATATTATCCCATCAAGACAAAGTCAATTAACTAAAGAACTGAATGCACATTTTCGAAAATAGCCAATCTTCAAAAATCTAAAAAATTAGCTCTAGAAGCAAGTAATTCATATATATTTATTTCTGCAAAACGTTTTCGGACTC
Organism: Olivierus martensii; assembly: GCA_000484575.1. NCBI lineage: Eukaryota > Metazoa > Arthropoda > Arachnida > Scorpiones > Buthidae > Olivierus > Olivierus martensii. Next base: position 38,601 of record AYEL01071372.1, read on the forward strand.
TCTTTAGTCCCTCTTCAGTGCTACACTATCTGTTATCGTTTATTTATAGAACAAAACATAATTTTAAACATAATTCTTAAACATTGTTCCTTGGTCGTTTTAAACGACCAAGGAACAATGTTTTGCAAGCAAGCAATGCAAGCAGTCAAGCAAGTTATGTTCTGTTCTATAAATAAACGATAACAGATAGTGTAGCACTGAAGAGGGACTAGTGATAAAACTTTATATAGGTCTGTTCATTGCTCGAACATCTAATGCAATCTTTCCATTGATGCAAATATTCTGTATCAAATATTTCCTATTACGATAAAAGTACATTACAAAAAATAAATCTTAACATCATTCTTTGTGATAAAAATTGGAATGAAGTAAAATACGTTTTGTCTATTAAATATATAACGGTTCCTGAACAAATATTTTCGAACATTTTTTTAAAAGTGCAATGTTTTTAAATTACAATTTATAAAATAAGATCGTTTTGTCTATATTTTTTACCGTTCATTTTTCATTAAAATTAGTAATCAAGTAAATTAAAAAAAAATGATAAAACTTTATATAGGTCTGCTGGAACATCTAATGCAATCTTTCCATTGATGCAAATATTCTGTATCAAATATTTCCTATTACAAAGGAATTTTTATATCATTCGAGATCAAAATCACAATCCACTGTAAAAGTTGTAGGTGTGAACGCGAATTTATCAAAAATCCCTTGAAGTTAATTTTAATTATACTGCTGAATAATATATGGGATATGTTTTGTTTTGATCAATTTTAGAGTCCACCCAAGCAGATTATAATCGGTGATGGGGCAATCGTAAGAATAAAGAATGGGATTAAACGGCTCACACGTTGATGCCTTCTGAAAAAGTAATGATATGGATCGGGAATAAAGTTTAGATCTAACAAGATGGCATAATAAGCAACTGTTATACTATGCGGCCATACGGTCAGACAAAATTCTTTCAGATCACGAAATTTGAAATAATCAATGCGCACAATTTGCTTTCAAATATTTGAAATTTCTTTTTGTGGCCTATGTCCAAAACTGTCTATAACGATGATGGGGAAACTGTAAGGTTCATACCATTCTCTATTTTAGCAGATCATAATATCGCAAACACACATCATTGTAAATATTATTTATATAGGAAAAATTTTTAGGAAAATTTTTCTGAATTTTTCTTTATACTGATCAAGAATAAACACATTTTTCATTCTTTATTCAATGAATTTTAAAAATTATTGATCAAGAATAATATTAGAAAAATTAGATCGATCTTCATTTTCAAATGTAAATTAATGTAGTTTTGATAATCTATTATGTTTCCATCTAGTATTTAGTAGGATCAATTTTTAGAAAGTAAAATGTAGCAATCATTGCAAGTTTTACTGAAGCAATTATATATATAATTATATGCACTTGCATATTTATATATTCTTAATGTTTCCAAGATTTCATAGAATAAACATGTAATTTTCATTTTGTTATTGAATAAATATGTAATTAAATTTATTAGAATAAACATGTAATACTCATTTATCCTGTTATTTCTAACGCGACATTAAAATATAATCTGGAAATTATTTTAAAGTAAATATGTATATTAAATTACAACATAATATACAAAATAACAATTCCAGAATATTAACATATTAACAGTAAACAGTTCCATTTTTTAAAGCTTGTTTTCTTACTAAAAATTCTTTACGTATGCACTATGGATTCTTAAAGATCCAAGTTTCCATCTGTTCAGGTTTTCGTGTGCGATTCCATAATAGATTCCCATTAAAAATTAGCCAGGATATTATTTTAACGATATTGAATAATAAAGATTTTATTTAAAATTGCCAGATAAAGTAATCTAATAGATAATGTAAAATTCATTTTAATGAAACTTATTTTCACTAATTATTTTAACTACTTATTCTAACTGCGTTTCTGTTTTATAATAATTAAATTTGATAATAAAAGTTATTGATTTTCGAAGTGAGAATCAATGTTAGGAACTTTATTAATAATAATAGTTTATATTGACATTGTTAACGGTTCTAACAAATTTTATACCGGTGTGAAGTTGGCCCCCCACTTTTGAATTTTCGAATTTTTTCTTTTGCACTCGTTAGCAAATCGTTAGCATCTTTTGCACTTATATTTAGGCGTTGTACCCCAGAGCCAAAACAAAATCGGGGCCCAGCCCCCAGTTTCGAATTTTTCGAATTTTTCTTTTGCACTCTTTAGCAAAATAGTTTCGAATTTTCGAATTTTTTCTTTTGCACTCTTTAACAAATCGTTAGCACCTTTTGCACTTATATTTAGGTTCTAGACCCAACGGTTTGGACCCAGAGCCAAAATAAATTCCGATGAGACTAACCTAATATTTTCTTCTTTATTGATGTCATTAATCATAAATCACTTCATAACATATCTACACTTATGCATAGAAATACCATAATTTACTAGCAATTATTATAAACAAATAGTTATTTTGTTTATAATAATTGCTAGTAATAAGATATCAGTCTATACTTATTTAACCACATTTAACAAAATAACTATTTTGTTTATAATAATTGCTAGTAATAAGATATCAGTCTATACTTATTTAACCACATTATTTTAAAGAACTTATAATGAAAATAAAATAATATCGAATTTTATTAATTTTTTATCACTTATGACTATTTTCTTTCACAAATCCCTAAATAAACATACTCTTAAAAAATGAATTTTTATGGTGAAATATGAATATTACGCAAAATATTTTTATTTTGTAATAAAACTTATTCATAAATTGTTAAAATAGATAAGACACAGAAATGTCAAAATAAAATAATTACTAATGATAAAATTGCGTATAAATTCAACATAAAGAATTTACATAGAAAAATTTAATTTAGAAAAACCAATTTAGTTAAGTAAACCATTTTTGTATATAAAGAAATATTGGAAAATGATTGTCTTGTATGAAACTGAATACTAATGATTACATTTACAGATTAGTTCAAATTCCTTGTATTGTTTTACAAAATAGATTTCTATAGTTAATTTAATAATTATTAAAATGCTAAATATTATTTAAATTTAATAATTTAAATATTATTTAGCAAAACTGTATATAACAATAAACCGAATGGAAACTAAAATTACTATATCTCTTATTTAAACAATATAATTAAAGATAGATAATGATGATCATCTTTAACGCAATACGAAAACCGTGTAAATCTAACAATGCGAAAAGTATATTAAATCGAATTACAAATGCAAACAATGATAAACAGAATGGTTAAATAAAAGTTATAAGTTTCAAAAGTTTTAACACTACAACACATTATCAATTTTTAGCCAAGAAATAATGCATAAAAATATATATTACTATTAAAAAATTTATTAACTAAAATAAAAATGTTACTCTTCTATACACATTTTATGTACTTATTTGATTTATTTACGATAAATGTTAGCAAAATATTAAAATCAAAGATGAAAATTTAAGTAAACTTCAAATAAAATTTCATATAAGATGTAACAATAGAAAAATTTATACTTTAATTCCATAATTATTTACACTGAATAAATACATCAATGCAAAATACAATGTAGAATATGAACTCGTACATAAAAATTCAATATCATATGTAAAAGAAATCATTGCAGATTTTACTCTAAAATCTCACAAGCATTTTATTAATTCTAAAATAATATACCGTCCAAAATCGAAGAAGGAGACAAATTAAATTTCATAAAAATAGTGTTATGCTGAATTAATTTCAATTTAATTATGTAATTATAATGCATCGTAAAACATAGTTTTGTGCTGATACAGTAAGTTCCATGTACGAAAATGTTTACGAATTTCGCAAAATTTTTCTGTTAATTTAAACTATCACGAATTTTTTTCTATTACTATAAAATGAAATTAAAAATATAAGAGAGTATTAATAAAAAGGATTCTATTACTGCTTAAACTCATATTATTCTCAAAATTTCTCGATTCTTATAAGTGCTGTAACGCTATCAGTATAAAATTTGTTAGAACCGTTAACGATGTCAATATAAACTAATAGAAAGTTCTTAACATTGATTCTCACTTCGGAAATCATTAACTTTATTATAAAATTTAATTATTATAAAATAGAAACGCAGTTAGATTAGGTAGTTAGTAGTGAAAATAATTAGTGAAAATAAGTTTCATTAAAAATGAATTTTACATCATATACAAGATTACTTTACCTGGCAATTTTAAATAAAATCTTTATTATTCAATATCGTTAAAATAATATCCTGGCTAAATTATAATGGGAAACTATTATGGAATCGCACACGAAAACATGGACAGATGAAAACTTGGATTTTTAAGAATCCATGGTGCATACGTAAAGAACTTTTAGTAAGAAAATAAGCTTTACAAAAATGGAACTTTTAATATTCTGGAATTGTTATTTTGTATATTATGTTGTAATTTAATATACATATTTATTTTAAAATAATTTCCAGAATATATTTTAATGTCGCGTTAGAAATAATAGGATAAATGAGTATTACATGTTTATTCTAAATTTAATTACATATTTATTCAATAACAAGAAAAATAAAAATTACATGTTTATTCTATGAAATCTTGGAAACATTAAGAATATATAAATATGCAAGTGCATATAATTATATATATAATTGCTTCAGTAAAACTTGCAATGATTGCTACATTTTACTTTCTAAAAATTGATCCTACTAAATACTAGATGTGCGACGATTGCTGCATTTTGCTTTCTAAAAATTGCTCCGACTAAATACTATATGAAAACATAATTTTACATTTAAAAATGAAGATCGATCTAATTTTTCTATCATTTTTAATCAATAATTTTTAAAATTCATTGAATAAAGAATGAAAAATTGAAAATGTGTTTATTCTTGATCACTAAAATTTTTCTGTGATTTTTTTTATATTCTATATAAATATTATTTACAGCGATGTGTGTCTGTGCCGTTATGATCCGCTAAAATAGGGAATGGTATGAACCTTACGGTTCTCCATCATCGGTTATGGATAATTTTGGTAGCCACAAAAATTGGCTGCCACAAAAAGAAATTTGAAATTTTTGAAAGCAAATTATTCGCATTGATTATTTCAAATTTCGTGATCTGAAAGAATTTTGTCTGGACGTACGGCCGCATAGTATAACAGTTGCTTACCATACCATCTTGACAGATCCAAACGTTATTCCCGGATCCATACCATTACTTTTCAGAAGGCATCAAATCCATTCTTTATTCTTATGATTGCCGTATCACCAATTAAGACCTCTCTGTGTGGACTCTAAAATTGATCGGAACAAAACATATCCTGAGCCGTTTAACCTCATTCTTTATTCTTATGATTGCAGTATCACCAATTAAGACCTCTCTGTGTGGACTCTAAAATTGATCGGAACAAAACATATCCCATATATTATTCAGCAGTATAATTAAAATTAACGTCAAGGGATTTTTTGATAAATTCGAGTTTAAACCTAAAACTTTTACAGTGGATGGTGATTTTTATCTTGAATAATATAAAAATTCCTTTGTAATAGGAAAAATTTGCATCAATGGAAAAATTACATTAGACGTTCGAGCAATGAACAGACCTATATAAAGTTTTATGATTTTTTTTTTTAATTTACTCGAATACTAATTTTATTGAAAAATGAACGATAAAAAAATATAGACAAAACGATCTTAATTTATAAATTGTAATTTAAAAACATTGCACTTTTAAAAAAATGTTTGAAAATATTTGCTCAGGAACCGTTATATATTTAATAGACAAAACGTATTTTACTTCATTCCAATTTTTATCACAAAGAATATTTAAGATTTATCTTTTGTAATGCACTTTTATCGGTCAGACTTTGTAGTTTATAGCGCATCGATTATTCTGAAAAAAAAAATTCTCATCTTCATAATTCATGCTTAATGAATGGAATATTTTGAAAAATGTTGTATTTTAAGATTTTCCTCAACAATGTGATATTTATACTATTATGTTTTATATCTATATTTCACATAAAAACCTACTGATCTGTGTAATATTAACGAATATCATCATAATTCTCTTTATAATTTCTAATGCAAAGATTTCAAAAATATTTAGTTCTTCTATATAAGCGTGTTATAGATGGATTATATTTAATTGAAATGTTTGCATATGAACACTCATTACGTGAAAAGTGATTTTAAATATTAATATTATGTAAATCAGTAATATCGAAATTCTTAAAGAAAGCTTTCTTTGATGAAATCTTGTATTTTAAGATTTTCGTGAACGATGTGATATTCATACTATCATGTTTTACATCTATATTTCACATAAAATCTACTGATTTATGTAATATTAACGAATAATATCATATTTCACTTTATAATTACTAATGCAAAGAATTCAAGAATATTTAGTTCTATATAAGCGTGTTATATTTAATTGAAATGTTTGCATATGAACACTCATTACTTGAAATGTGATTTTAAATATTAATATTATGTAAATCAGTAATATCGAAATTCTTAAAGAAAGCTTTCAACTCAGAACGAAAACTCTTCATGACGATTTCAGAAAGTTATCGTTAGATAAACAATACTCTAAATTTAGTAAAAAAAAATTAATTTTTTATAAAAGTAATTTTTTTTCTTATAAATTATATAAGTTTTCATACTAAGTAGCTGTGTATTGTGTCCTCATAACTTAAATAACTGTTTTAAGATAGTGAATACGCAATTAAGTTACTCAAATCGAGAAAAATTTAAAACTTTCTAAATTTCGAGTTTTTGAAAGTTACTTAGAAATCTTCAAAAAGTTTTCGATGCTTTAGTGATATGTGTTATTTATAGCAGAAACAACTTCACAATTTCTACTCTTTTCGACGCTTCTAAGATTTAAAAGTCCATCAAACATAGAATGAATAGTGCTGGCCATCTAAAAGTATAAAACGTAAATTTCTATAATACAAAAAATATGAAATAATTATCAATAAAAATAATTATTTGTAATTTATTGATTACCTTTATGGGAATTTTTTTCTTAATATAAATACATCCCATCACGGTTGGGCACAGAGAGATTTTTCCAAATCTTTTCATGAAATTCGAAATCTGTATAAACATAATAAATTTCAAATGTCATCTTTCAATATAGTATAAAAACAAAACCAATCACTTACAACGTGAAATGTGATTTTAAACATTAAGTAAGTATATTAATTATCAGTAATATCGAAATTCAGCTTTCAATTCAGAACGAAAACTCTTCATGACGATTTCAGAAAGTCATCGTTAGATAAACAATACTCTAAATTTAGTAAAAGAAATTAATTATTTATATAAGTAATTTTTTCTTGTAAATTATATAATTTTTCATACTAAGTAGCTGTGTATTGTGTCCTCATAACTTAAATAACTGTTTTAAGATAACAAAGAAAGTATTTGTGTACCTTCCTATGGATCGCCGATTTAATAAAATCGTCATACCTGGTTAACCGATCAGTTAAACCAACTTGACTTCGTGGTCGCTTCGGCGTTAACACTTTGCATGTCGTCTTCAGTTCCCTCCTACTTCTGTAAATTGTTGACATGGAGACACCGGTTAAGTCAGCTGCCATTTGTGTAATGTCCCTGACTGATTTATCTGGATGTTGTTTTACTAAATTGTCGTAAACGTTCAGTACAATTTCCTTAGCTTGACTATGCAGAATCTTTCCTTTAACACTCTTCTTAATGTTTGAACATGACGCCATCTTACTATACAATAATCTCGTCGAATAATCTCGATGACAGATCATCAGCATTTTTTAATCCAAATATTGTCTATCAACCAATAAAATGCAAAATATATTTAAAATTTCAAAAAATGATAACAAAATATGCTCTTGAAGTAAAAATTAAACATATTATAAAGGAAATCATTCCAAGAGTTACTTCTTAAAGTGGAACAACACAGACAAAGCACACCTTAGGTTAGCTCTCAACTCAATCTGGGACAGACTATATATATAAATAATTCCAAAAATTCTATGCTGCCAAACATTAAAAACTAAATGAACAACAACTCAAAGGCAGGAAATACATTTTAACAAAAGTTTATTATACTCTATATATAGTTTATATACAATATATGAAGGCAAACAAATACACTATATTTATATTAGCATATTAGAATTTTAAAAAATAAATCTGTAAATATTTAGAATTTGAAAAAATAAATCTGTAAATATCATACTCATAATTACCAATATTCAAAATTTAAAAAGTGATATTAGAGCATGTTATCTATTTATTCTATTCGTAACTAGAAAGTCTGTTTGGCTTGAAATAGTGAGTAGCAATTAATTTTTCAGTTCAGAGCACTGTAATTGACCCATCTCATTCATATACTTCACCCCTATTCTTAGTCAGAATGGACGCGTCCATTTTTAACTTCCACTATGCATGTTTGAACTGAGACTTAATAACCAATCAACTTCCGGTAAGCTCAGCTCCTGCGAAGCAGGTGACTATCTTTTTGGAACAAACTGTACATCCCAACAACAAGGCCACCACCAAAACGAACAAACATTTAAATTTCTGCAAGTTCTGTCAACAATTAGGGAAATACCTGCCATAAATAAGTTAGCAAGAAATTAAAAGCTAAAATTAGCTTCTAGAAGGAATGCTACCATCTCCTAATGCTTACGGAATGACAAGAACCTCTATCCCCAGATTAAAGAGACAGAGTATGTTTTGCTTTTATACAATCAGGATCTTAACTGACAGGAGGAGTATATAGGGCTAACAACAAGGAAATTGAAAGAAAGTATACAAGAACATAAAGCTGACATTAAAAATGGACAGTGATAGTGGAAAGGTGCTACAAACATAACATGCTAATCAAATGGGATGACACAAGAGTCGTGAGAACATGTAATAATTTTAAAGAAGGCTTACTATCAGAATCATTAGAGATAATAAAAGAGGACAGTATAAAAACGTCATTAATGAACAGATAAGTAATGATATTTCTAAAGCATGGCAATATGCTTTGAAGAAAACTGGAAGTCATTAATGCAATAACTAAAGTTCTTGACTATTCCATATGGGTCATTTTAATTCTAATTTTATTAATTTTTAATAATTATAACTAAAAATATTTGTGAATCGCTAATTATATATTATGTTCCTAGTTAAACTAAAATATTTAATACATATATAGCATTATATTTAAACTGTATTTGTAATTTTGTTTAATAATTTAAATTTTATAATTTAAATTTAAAATTTGTTAAGTTTGTATTCTTTTAAGAGATATATGTTTGAAAACAAACTAAAGCTTAATATTCTATTCTGTGTGCTGAAGATGGTTGTTTATCAATCAAAAATGTCAGAATAAAATTAAATTATTGTATGTCCTACAGCTCTTTTCTCTTGTCATCTCTCCCATAATTTGCCCAAATTCCTTCCTTCTATGCTCTTGCTATCTAATCTGCAATAATTTACATCTCTGTACTGTAATTTATTTAAATAAAAGTAAACTATAAGCTAAATAAGTAAGATAAATTGTTTATTCAAAAACGTTTCAGCTATCCGTAAAACCTAACTGAGGTGGGTTATGTGGATAGCCAAAAACGTTTTTGAATAAACAATTTATCTTACTTATTTGTCTTATAATTTACTTTTATTTAATATTTATAATGAGAAGTATTACGTTATGAGTAGTTTATTTATTTTTCTAACTTTATTACAGCTCACTTCCATTCCCAATTTATTAATGCTGTTCCTTCCAATCTTTTTGTTACCGTCTGCATTCTACAGTCTTCCTTCACATTCAAAAATAGTCTTTATGAGTTGAGACTTATCATTATTATTTTATTTTATTTGTTTAGAGTTTTTTTATTTTTATGTAACTTTTACTTGCACAATTAAATTATATTTGTATTTGTTATCATCATTAAACTTGCATTATTTTCACTGCATTCTTTTATGATAAGTATCTCAAAACCTACATAAATAATGTTGATAACTAATAATTCTATTCAGTTCCATGATGTTCATCATAACTGAATTTTACTGTATTTGTTTAAGTTTCTAGTGATCTGTAATATTTTAAAGACATGGGAGGGATATAATTAGTGAATCACAATATATTGATGAATTATTATTACATGATATCCATTAATCCAAGAAAATGGTACTCCAGTAACTCTGCCAAAAGTGTTGAAAAATTAGTTAGTGACCTATAGTATATTACACTGTCCTCAGACAGTGTAATATATTATATGTATTATACTAGTAGCATGTAATATACTAGTATAATATATGTACTAGTACATATATTATACTAGCATATTACATACTATATATAGTATAATATATTACACTGTACATATATATGTACAGTGTAATATACTAGTAGTATATTACACTGTCCTCAGGCAGAGGTCTTGCTTCTTATAAGTAGTCAATGTAGTACTCTGCCAACTCTACCATATAGGCATATAAATTAATATAAAGTTTTTGACTGTATACTTCAAAAGCCATTCAAAATCAAATAGTGTATTTGAAAATAAAAATTGAAGATAGATAGATAAAAAATTTGAAAACATTTTTTAAAATAAAATATTCTGCCATTTTTAAAACCACTACACTATTTGCTAATATTTATGAAGTCTATAATGTTTTTATTTTAGATCTGGTCTTCTTCAGCATCAATATATATAGCAGTTATTAATCACTTTTTTGTAACTGCTGCTAAAGAATACTCAAATACAAATCAAAAACATTATACAAACATTAAAAATTCTTTCTGTTTAGTATTTCTGTATAATTAATTAATTTAATTACTTTAATCAATATGGAAATTTTAAAAAAATATTTAGTATAATTAATTATTTTGGAAATTTTATAGATATTCACTTACTCATTATGTAATTTAATGGTTTTAATTCTTGCTGGTGGTTTATCAACTGTAATATGATATCCAAGAGCCATCACTGTTCTAAATAAATATAAAAATAAATTTTAATAAAAAGTTTTAATGTACAATATCACTTTATTAATCATTTACCAAATTATAATTAAGCATAAAAAATGACTAAGATTAGAAAACAAATATTATATGTAGATTATTAATAAAAACTAAAGCCTATCTATCAAAAACTAAGCTTATATAAAATGTAATCCTAATTAACAATACTATTAAACTGCTTCAACTAAGACTACTTAAATAAATGAAAACACAGCACTTATTGCAGTAAAGTATTTAAACTATCCTATTTTGCAATCCACATTTTATCAAAAATATTTTTGATAAATGAATAATACAAGAAATCATAACAAGCACTTAAAGCAGGATAAATGCACTATTTTTATTATTAGATATATATATTATAAATATTAATAATATCATTGTTTTCCAAAAATGTTTTCGGCCTTCTATGGCTCTCCTCGGGCAGTTATCTGAAGTGAGTGTCTAAAGTTCTAACCAGTATTGGATGCAGGCCATCCCTGCTGGGATGTTTCACAAATAAACATCCAGTTTAAGGTGCTCGCATTGACATTTAAATGGAGTTGTTTACCAAGTGTTATAGCTCGATGTTATATAAACATTATTTTGTTACTGCGTTTTACAAGTTTCTAAAGCCTATCAAAAAGTTTCCAGTTATAAGTTATTACATTGTACTTATGTATGATATTTTGTCCTATTACATCATAAACATTAAAAAAAATTAATCTGAGAAATGGTAACAAAAACAAATTAAATCAAATTAATACAGTCTGAGAGATAAAAATAATAAAATTCTGGAGAAAGAGTTCAGTCTATAACTTAACAGAAATTCAGCGTCTGTGAAGACAGTGCATGCTCTGTTCAGTCTTTACTAAAATGACACCACCTCCATGCACAATTTAACCTACTAGGGTCATCTTCATTCAGGATTGCCTTTCATTTTAATTTTTCCTGGAAGATTGTTATTGCTTCTGCCATGAACCTTTGCTTAATGTCCCTAACAGGTTTAACAACCTACACCTCCTCCCAAAGTACATCTACTCTGCATTGGTAGACTCTCTGTGATAAGGCAGTCAACAGGCTTCATTACTAAATTCCTGCTGGTGTTCACTTATCCTGGTCCCCAAATTTCTCGGTTACACATCCAGAAATTTTGGGATCAGGATAACTGAACACCAGCGGGACGTTAGTAATGAAGCACTGTTGACTGTCTTATCACAGAGAGCCTACCAATGCAGAGTAGATGTACTTTGGAAGGAGGCACAGGTTGTTAAGCCTGTTAGGGACATTAAGCAAGGGTTCACAGCAGAAGCAATAAAAATCTTTTGAAATTCAATAACTTAAAGCAGGGATAGGCAATCTTTTTTATGTTAGGGCCACATTTAAAACTTTTAAACTGAGGCAGGCCACACATAAAAGAAATGAGAAAAAAAGCAACAAAATGTGGGTGAATCACAATTATTTATTCATATACAATTATAAATCAATGTAAATATACAGGTATCCCTCCTATAACATGATTTCGCTCTAACACAATTTGAAAATTGCAGAAACCCTCATATAACATGGTACTTCTACAACATGGTTTTTACTTAACACATTTAGAAAATTACATTTACTCTCTTACAACACAAAACATTTTCATTAATTTTTGTAAATCCATCCAATGGACACACAATACACATATAAATTGCAATCATTAGGAAATACCATGGGAAATACTTTGCTAAAATTAGTCATAAATGCAATTTCGCTAGTTTGCCGTGAGAGGGATGATATGCAGTCTATTTTCAATTTTGATTTGAAATTGAGTTAAATGAATTAATTTTGAAATTTGAGTTAATTGGCAACCATTGAGTATTTTGTGTTCCAAATGTTCAGTTCTTGGATAAAATAAAAATAAATTTTTATTCTTCAATTCTATGAAAGAGAAAAAAAACTTTTTTATTCATAAATTTTTTTTGGGTGTATGTTAAGGAACAATGGTTTTCTAGCGGTTGTAGCACATTAGATTACAGATTTTGTAAAGAGAGCAGAAGATACACAAACTTTAAATGTAGAAAAAAGTTCAGAAAGTGAAGTTGATATTGTTAAAAAAAAAAAATGTGAAAAAGTTCAGAAAGTGAAGTTGATATTGTTAAAAAGAAAACACGTTCTAGGTTCAGAGGCAGAAGATACACAAACTTTAAATGTGGAAAAAAGTTCAGAAAGTGAATTGATATTGTTGAAGAAAAACGTTCTCGTTTTAACGAAACAGTGGTAAGGAAGATATTATATATACACAAACTTTAAATGCATAAAAAAGTTCAGAAAGTGAAGTTGATATAAACTTTAAATGCATAAAAATGTTCAGAAAGTGAAGTTGATATTGTTAATGAAAAAAATGTTTTCATTTTTAATGAACAGCAGTAAAGAATATGTAATTATTAAATATTCTTGTTTTAACTGAACAGCAATAAGGAAGATATAATTATTAAATGACGTTTTTGTTTTAACAGTGGTAAGGAAGATATAATTAGTTATTAAATGACTGTTACATAAGCTGTATACTTAGTTCTTTCTTTTTGTTTTATGTATATTATTTTTTTAGGGTCTTATGTATATATTTTTCTTTCTTTACATTTTGTGTTATTAATATTCTTAATAATAATTAAGTTTCTTATGTTGAATTAAAGAATATTATTAGTTTTTAATTGGTTTTGGAATGTAACTCTCCTTTTTGAATTGCCTCCTCACACAACACGGTGTTTTTTAGAAACCTATCGACCATGTTATAGGAGGGATACCTGTACTTAATGTGACTTCTGGAACTGATGTGAACATAATACATTTGAAATATTTGGTCAAATATTAGTCACTGCTAATTTTAAATTATTTTTGAGAAGTGAGTATAGCTAATTTCTTGTTTTACTTTTACTAAACTCATGGTGGAAAAAACTATTCACATACATAAGTTGTAGAAAATAATGATAGAATTTTTTTGCTTCATACTTCCTTAAGTTGGAAAATTGATTTTCTTTGATAAAAGTTTTATAAAAAATATACCAAATTTTTTCTTCAAAATTATCTTTCAAATCTAAATTACTTTACAAATGTATTATCTCCAATCGAAATTCATTTGGAGCATTTTATTTATTGAAAAAAATGCCATAAAAATCCATATTTTGTTTTCTTGATCAAGGAATTTTTTATTTTATTTATTTTGTAATATTTGGTGTAACGAGGGCCACATGCAGCCAGGGACCGCAGGTTCCTCATCCCTGACTTAAACAAATAAAAGTACTTTCAGCCTTGTAACCAGCCCTCTTCAGTTACAGAATAATTTAATTCATAGTTTTAAAAAATACTAACATAGTGAGAATATTTTTATGTTCTAACAAATATAATTCAAAATTTAAATATTCTTGTGCAGTCATTATTATTTTAGTGGATATTTTTAATGTTTATACAAAATATAAATACAGTTGATTCTCATTATTCGCAGATTCCGTATTCGTGTATTCGACTATTCATGAAAATTTATTTGTAACCACTAAATCAATTTTCGTGGAGCTTTCGCACTTATTCATGGACTTCTGCTGAGTGGCGAAAATACTGTTACCAATGTAAACTCTCTCTCTCTTTCTAATAAAGGAAGTTGTTCGTCACCAAATGTAGTCTCTGTATCGTTTTGCCAGAAAAGTCTCATTATCTATCCTTGCTCACTCCAAAGACCATAGGTAGAACAAAAGCTGTTCATATTATCCACAGGTCCACAGAAGAATGTGACCCTATGCTTGAACACAGCCTCAAATTTAGGAGCCTAACTTCCTGCACATTTACTCCTTATGCTGAGATTTTAGAAGATCTGAGGCAAAAAGCAATGCAGACAATATGTTAGCTTGTAAAGGTTGGAGATGCAGAGCTGCCACATCAAACAACTCAAACCATCAAAAATAAGACTTTATTTATTACATAGTTAGTGTTTTAAAAGATTAAATAAAGATTACTGTAAAAACTATAACTATCAGCACTATGGCAGGAAATAAATTCATAATACTACAAGTAAAATAAAAAACAGTAGACTTAGAAGCGCTTTCAATTTAATAAATCTTCATCAGCTACAACAAAAATTAGAAGAATACAGTTTTTGTTGTAGCTGACGAGGATTTATTAAATCGAAACGCTTCTAAGTCTACTGTTTTTTATTTTACTTGTAGTATTATGAATTTATTTCCTGCCATAGTGCTGATAGTTATAGTTTTTAAGTTATTTTGGCAGTGTAATAGTACTGTTCTACTTAAGATTACTGTAATTATAATACTGTAAATAGTATTGTACACTGCATATACTGTAATTATTTGTAAGTACTGTATAATATATATTAAATAAGTGTTTTTAAACAGAAAACACAGATAAAGTAAGGATGAAAGTTTTAGGAAGAAAGGTTTGCAGGAACCTAACTCTATATTTTCCACAGGCACAATAGCTCAGTATTCGCTAATTCAGTATTCGCAAAGAATTTATGGAACGTAACTATTGCGAATAACAAGAATCGACTGTATATCAAATACTATTAAACATATTTTGCTTGTTAAATAAGTACTTAAGTAATAATATAAAAACATTAAAAAGTATAAGAAAACCTATTTTTAACACAAAAAATAAATTAACCCTAAATACATAACTATAACACTACCTGAAGAAAATTTCACATATATTATTAATATATTAATAGTTTACATATCTTGTAATATTATAATTGACCATCATTAATAAAAATAATTTTAATGTTATAACTAATCCATCATTAATTGTAATATATAAAATGATAAATGTAAGTACAATAAGACCCCATTTAATACAGGGGATACATTCCAAAACAAATCAAGCATTAAACAAAACAGTGTTAAATGAGGTCATCTTAATACATAAATAATGGATATAGATAAAATGGAATAGTGAATAAAAAAATATACATACCTTTCTTTATTTTGTAATATGTATCATTACTATTGTATTACATTAATTATAGATATTTTTTATTGCTAATATTGATTTGTATTCATAAATCATTCATGAAAATCAAAAATATTCAAGTAAATAATTTGTTTGTGATAAGGAAGATTCTTCCTCATTTGATACTTTTTGTTTTTTCGTTAAGAATCATCTAACAAAAAATCATTTGACTTTTCCTCTTTCATTCAGTCAACAACTGTTGATAGCAAGACATCACATCCATGACACTTTGTCTTTACTTTAAACTTCTATCAAAATTTGGATCATTTTGTATAAACTGATCCATAATTTGTAAACTTCTATTAAAATTTGGATCATTTTGTATAACTGATCCATAATTTCTGTAATAGTGCTAAACTTTAACTGTAAATAACGTTGATGAACGATCATAAATATGAAATATAAACTTTAACTGTAAAATAACATTGATGAATGTTCATAAATATGAACTGTGACCGCAGGAGACATTTGTATGTACTGCACTGAACTTATATTAAATGCATTGTGAGACAGCATAGGAGTATCAAAGCAACAAATTAGTGGGATTTTGGATTTATGTGAGTATAAGCGATTTGAAAAACCGTGCCAAAGTGAATCAATAAAAGATATAGAATTTGAAAAAACCAAATTATATTGAAACAGCATTAAGAGGGGGTCTTACTATAGTCAGATTCTATATTATATTTCATTCTCAATGATTGTATTTTTCCATGCCATATTAACTGTACAGAGATCTAACTTATAAGGGGAGGACACAGCTGACCCCCACCAATTTTGATCCGCTTGCGTATGGTGAAAATACATCAAAAATGAGTGAATACGGTCTGAGCTTTTCGTTGAATATGTCCATCTAATAGTATTTTTTAACACTTGAAAAATTGAACTTTTGATAATTCAGCTTAAAAATGATAGATAGATAACAGATCACCTGTTGCACAGATGGCGCACTCGATAAATACATGGCTCATAATCTGAAGGAAGTGGGTTCGAATCTGGGTTGTTGTGCATTTTTTTTTTAATGCATTGAAAAATTATTTTTCATTTTTATTATTTTTTATGTACTGTACATTTTAATTAATTTATTTTAATTATTATTAATTTTATATATATTGGTTATCATATAATTCGTATGCATTAATATATTTATTTCAATGTCATAAGTTTGACGTGACTCTGTACTTGTTGATGGTTGTTCAGAGAATTGTTTGTCTGATGCTTCCATTTTTTGAAGATTCACAATTCAGAAAACAACTTTTTCGTATTATAACAATTAGTGTCAATAGCCACTTCTATTCTGCCTGAAAACAAAACTGGAAGTGCCTGGATATATTACTATTTAAATTAAATAAAATCTCCTCTTCTAATTTCCTTTACCCCTTTGAATTGGAACAAGTGTTACCCCTTTCATTAGCAAGTGTTTGACATAATAACAACTTTACCTTGTCAGTCGAGTGTTACTTTTTGACTTACATTTGATCAAATAACACACATAAAATGTAATAGAGTATTTTGTTTTGTAAATAAATATATTAATGTGCATACGAATTATGTGATAACCAAAATATATATATAAAATTAATAATAATTAAAATAAATAAATTAATTTTGTTCAGTACATAAAAAATAATAAAATAAAAAATAATTTTTCAATGAATAAAAAAAATGCACAACAACCCAGATTCGAACCTATTTACCTTCAGATTACAAGCCACGTATTTATCAAGTGCGCCATTTGCGCAACAGGTGATCTGTTGTGGGGCTAAGATCAGAATTATCATAGATTCTGCATGTGCAAGATTATGTTCATTAAGGCGCACAAATCTCCTATTTTCTGTAGTCCTATAGTTGATAAAACAAGGTTGCCACTGATTAACGTAGAGGCAAAAACTGTAATATGGTTTCTCAAATAAGCTTTCATATTAGAATTAGAATATGAAATTGTCTATTCTGAAATTGAAAGATATTTTTAGTTATAATAATTCAGCTACAATATTGCATATTACTTAATAAAATTGCCAATACAGTACAAATATTATAGAAAATTAATGACACTATATTTGAATAATAATAGAAAATTTTTTTTATTGGAATTGGGATGAAGTCTACAGTCTCGGCTGAATTTTGACATTTAAGAGACTGTATGCTGCAACATGGCCATTAATTAGTTTTGATTTTTTTTCATATTCTTGTCTAGGATATTTTGTTTTCATTATCACTTTTGTAATTTTGCTGTTTTTCTTGAAATGACTGGATGAAAGATTAACATTTTATCATTACAACTGAAAATAGATCTCATTGAATGTAGCAAAACGGTTAAAATAAAACCTAAAGAACTGGCTGTTAAATTCAAATGTGGAAAATCTCAAGTTTATGAAATTCTAAAACATAAGGATAAAATAAAAGAAGAATGGCTATTAGGTAAAAGGAATTTAAGTTCTAAACGTAGATTAAGAATAACAGGAAATGAAGATCTAAATTGTATTCTCTATGACTGGATTGTTGATACACACACATGCAATCTTCCTATATCGGGTCCTATTTTACGAACTCAGGCAAAACTAATTGCAGCAGAACTTGGGAAAACAGAATTTAAAGCCTCTAATGGATGGCTACAAAGTTTTCGTTTAAGGCATAACATAACATACAATTACGTGTGTGGAGAAGCAAATGATTTAAACCAACAAACTGTTGTTGAGTAGAAGGCAAAATTGAATGATTTGTTATTTAAGGTTATGATCCTGTGAATATAGCAAATTGTGATGAAACTGGACTGTTCTATAGTGCATTGTCAAGAAAAACTTGTAACACTGAAGAATGAAAAAATGCATTGGAGGAAAATAATCGAAAGAGAGATTAACTGTTTTAATATGTGGATTTACTGATGATACAAATAAACTGGCTGCGTTAGAAGAATTCTTTGAACATCTCAGTTGCATGCAAATTACTGAAAAACTTATTCAAATATGTACAGTGATGGAAAGAGAAGCATGTTTAAGTAAACATGAAAAACAAAAAACTCTTGATGAAATGTGGAAGTCAAAATAAGCTTCTGTAATTTTTGTGTACTTTAAATACAAAATAAACTTCTGTACTTAAAGTGAAATGTTAAAATAAAACTTGTAATTCAGTCCTACTTGTTACATGTTTTTCTTATACAACATTATATGTCCAGTTTTCAAAAATACCCTATGCATATAATCACACCACACACATTAATTTTGGAATTAAACAATAGTTATTAATTATTTTATTAATTTCTGTTATGGTGTTACTAGGTATTGGATTAATAATTAATTATTTAAATTTAAATTAAGGTAGCATCATCTATTATTTAATAATCAGATTTTAATATTTGACTAATTTCCCAAAATAAAAATTAGCCTTAAATCAAACCAGGACTATTGGGTTATTGTTCCAATGCTTTAACCAGATAGATTATCAAAGCACTGGTAGATTTCATTTCAGGAAGTTTATATATTAATTAATTTGGCTGGTTTAGAATATGTAGGCTAATCCAGTAATTTGGTGCTGTATTTTATTTTATACTTATCAAAATATGTACTATTGCAATAATAATACAATGTAAATGCATTGAATGTTGTTTTTTTTTTAATGCCAGAGTAAAACCTGGATAAGCCGGAAAACTGTCTACAGTGGAAAAATTTTCTGGTTTCTTGCAATTCCAGCTTAGACAGGTTTTACTTTATACTAATGATTAAATGAAGCCATGGCCGAAAAGCGTGGTCAGGAATAGGTCTATTGGTGGAGTTTGATATCTATGGTCAAAAAATAATTCTAGATTAATATCTAGCAGTTATGACATTTAGATGGTAATCTAAAGCCCCAGTTTGATCCCAGGCTGAAACCGATTTTTTCTTCAGATAAATTAATTACATTCTACTTTAATCATTAATTCATAGATGGTAACACTCTTTCTTTTGATCATTATGCACTACCTCACTTGTAATTGAGAGTGACGTTATGGAATGATGTTGCCTAAGGACATAGTACACATCACTATATCCTTTTGCTCTTAGACCATCATTCATGTGGTTTTGCAAAAGTATAATAGTAACTTTTATTCACAAATCTTAAGAACTTATGAGAAAAATATGTTTGTTTTTTTTAAAGTGCTTTATCATTTTTTTAATGATGAAAGTTCTTGATAATTATAAATCAAATTTAAAATTATAATTACTACTAAGAAGTTTCAGCATTTAAAGATAAATTCAGGTAATGTGCAGATTATAGTGTCATTTATTATTTTTATTAATACGTAGGAATTTTTTAATTCTATAGCACTTGACGAATTGTTGAATAATTAATAGATTATCTTTTAACCAACTTGCATTTAACATTTTTTGACTAACTTCTTATTAGAAGATATGACCCTTTCACATTCTTCCTCATACATGAAAAGGACTCTGCCATCTTGCTATTGGAATAATCTTGATTTTTTTTTTAATTTTGTCAAAATAGTTTTTCTACCTGCTGATTTTTTATTATATTGAGGAGAAAATTATGAAATATGATTGCAGAAAGACTAAGGTTTTATACAGGAAATTATTCTGATTATTTCTTTGTGTGAAATAACTATAACTGTTTCACTCATGATGTCACTATCAACTCAAAGTGGGACAGAGTATAGTATATTTATTAATTATGAGATGGCACTAAAATTAATTTAAACTCTTTCAAATTATTAAAATTTCTGTTAAATTATATCAAAGGATTAACTTTGTAGTATTAGGTTCAATTGTAATAGTATGCATCTATACGAAATAAATGCATTTGAAATATATAATAAACAATTTTTGAAACCATTGTTAAGAATACCTGAAAAAACTGGTGTGGCTCTCATTGATTCAGAAAGAAACTGATTGTGGTTCTCAAATATTTGAGATTCTCCTTTGTGGCTTATAGTGGCATGAAGTTTGACCATTCCTGCTCTATAATATATGCTCCAACATACATTTGATTTACATAGGGTTTCATGAAATGATACACCTACATAAGTCAGAGACTGCCTGTGTATTGTTAGTAATAGAGATGTATTATGAACTGTTGATGGAATTTTATTTAAAAATTAGTTTTTAAAGCTGTTTTGTTTAATATATTAGAATTACAGGTAGGTCTCGATTATTTCGAGTTCGAATAATGCGATATTCAATTATTGTGACTTAAAAAAATGATACCGTTTTTCACTTAGTGCAAGCAAATATTTGATTAATGCGAGTTGTAAGCATAGACCAGTCTTACTAACAAAGGTCCATCACCTTTTATGATGTCAATTAACAAATTTCGGTTAGTAAAACTGGACAAGGAGCAGTCCAAGAACAGTCTCTTGGCTTTGAAGGGGTGAAACACCAGAAAAATGGGCTTTTTTTGCCATTAGCTATTATTTGCCTATTATACTGCTGTGCTACCCATATTACAATAAGTGCTGCTTATTAGAATCATGTTGGTCATAGCCATTTTGATTCTAATAACCGGCGATTCTATAATGCGGCGATTTTATTACTCCATTCGTTTTGCGGCTTACTTTAGTGTTATAGGAAAATAAAAGACGTAGTATAGTATTTTTAGACATTTTTTCCATTCGTTTTACGGCTTACTTTAGTGTTATAGGAAAATAAAAGACGTAGTATAGTATTTTTAGACATTTTTATTTAAAAATCAATTATTTTTGTTTGATTCAAAAATAATTGATTTTTTTAATTTAATTCCTCGTATCTTCGAAAAATTTTTACTTTTTCGTCTAGTCACATCTTTGTGTTTGGAAGTCATCGCAAATACAGATATAGAACAATAATACAGTACAGCACAACAATAATAAAATCAAAACCAAAATTGAAATTGTTTCGGACAGTAGCTGATCTCCAGCACCCTCTGAGAAAACTTTCTTCCCTTTATTTTTATTCTCTCAACAGTAACGAATTGTTCGTAACCAAAAATTTTTGAGTTTAATTTGATTGGAGAATTGTTCGCTGTCGAAAAAATTCTTGAGTTTAAGAATTGATAGACTATATTAGAGTGTTTGTTGGGTGATTTTTTTTTCTGCTAATGGATTAGGTTGATTCCATAAACTCAAAACATTGATAGACTATATTAGAGCATTTGTTGGGTGATTTTTTTTTCTGCTAATGGATTAGGTTGATTCCATAAACTCAAAACATGATTCTAATAAACGAAAATAAAAGCATTGAATTTGCTGATTTGTTTCCATTCTACTAAATTTGATTCTATTACATGGCTGATTCTATTGACCAGTGATTCCAATATCCGGCACTTACTGTATTTGTTTTCTTTTGTTTATTACCTGATTTCTATATGTAAAATAAAACTTGTGAAAAAATTTGTTTTTGTTATCTTTTGCTGTCATATAACTTGTGAAAAAAATTTGTTTTTGTTATCTTTTGGTGTCGTATTCTGGTAAACCAAATAGAAAAATCATCTTTTGCTGTCGTATTCTGCTAATAAACAAATAGAAAACTTGTACTCATTGGTTCATTAACTTCGCTTATTAATGCTATCTGGAACTAATTTAATTTGCTGTCATATTTTGCTAATAAACAAATAGAAAACTTGTTAAAAATTTCTCATTGGTTCGTAACTTCGCTTACTAGTTCTATCTGTCACTAATTTACTGATTCAATAAAGTTGCAATGCTTAATTGCAAATCGGAACTCATATACTGATTCAATAAAGCTGCAATGCTTAATTGCAAATTGGACTATCCATTCAATTCTTGACCCAAAATTGGCGGCCAGGTGGTGCTCAACTTCCGTTTTTTATTCACTATTTGGTTTCGATTTGGCGGTTGGTTAGATGATGGTTTGAGGTCCAAATCCTGGTAAGTTATTAATTTAGATGATGAACAATGATGTAAAATATATGAAAATAAATATTTACAATAAACTTAACACTAACTGTTTAAGAGTTATGCTGAAGTTAGCTAATGGCCGGAATCTCACACTTAAAAAGTTAGTGTCAACGATGTAAAATATGAAAATAAATATTTCTTAAACAGTTAGTGCTGTGAGTTTATTGTGGTTATTGGTATGAGATGCAAATCCTGGTAAATTATTAATTTAGATGATGAACAACGATGTAAAATATGATTTGGTAAGTTATTAATTTAGATGATGAACAATGATGTAAAATATGAAATGGTTGGTTTTTTGATGGCATGAGATGCAATTCCTAGTAAGTTATTAATTTAGATGATGAACAACGATAAAATATGAAAATAATAAGTTATTAATTTAGATGATGAACAATGATGTAAAATATGAAAATAATAGTTATTAATTTAGATGATGAACAACGATGTAAAATATGAAAATAAATATATTTTAAACAGTTAGTATTGTGGTTATAAGGACGCAATTCCTGGTAAGTTATTAATTTAGATGATGAACAATGATGCACAATTCCTGGTAAGTTATTAATTTAGATGATGAACAACGAGTAAAATTCGCAATTCCTGGTAAGTTATTAATTTAGATGATGAACAATGATGTAAATGCAATTCCTGGTAAGTTATTAATTTAGATAATGAACAATGATGTAAAATGTGAAAATAAATATTTCTTAAGTGATGAACAACGATGTAAAATATGAAAATAAATATTTCTTAAACAATTAAATTCCTGGTAAATTATTAATTTAGATGATGAACACTGATGTAAAATATGAAAATAAATATTTCTTAAACAGTTAGTATTGTGGCGTTATTCAATGAGGTTGGCTAATGGCCAAAATCTCACAAAGCAAGAACCAATTACCATAAGGTTGGCTAATGGCCGGAATCTCACAAAGCAAGAACAAATTACCATATTTTACATATACAGTCAAACCTCTATAAACCGCCACCCTCGTTATTTGCCTGATGAAAGCCAATAACGAATCTCCTCCTATATGTTAAAACATGAAATTCCCTCTATAAACTGCTACCTCAGTAATTGCCAACCGCCACTCATTTCTGGAGGCAAAACCATTTCATTAGTCACAAATCAGTTGTTTAAATCGCCAAAACAATCGAATGGCAAGGTCAACCGAATCGTAAAAAATTGAATATGGCAATTATGTAATTTATCTGTTAAAATCTATTAGACCAGGGATGAGCAACACGCGGCCCGCGGGCTGCTTGTGGCCCATTAAACATGTTTATGCGGCCCGCCAAGCATTTCTAAAATTGAATTTATTTTATCGACTTTCTCCCATCAATATATTGTTATAAAATTAATTATAATAAAATGGTAGTACATACTAAACCGAAACAATTTTTTGTGACGAGTTACTCACTTGTCGGCGACTTGTTCAAACATGCAATACGAA
>AYEL01071374.1:0-26430 GCA_000484575.1 Olivierus martensii
ATTTTTTTTATGTACAGTATACTGTATACTTAATTTTTCTGCAGTTGCTCATATTAATAATAAAGTTTATATTAATTATATAGTCATAAATTAAGTTCAACAAGTTCTAAGTATTTATAAATTTGAAATTTATTTAAAATATCTTTTCTTTAATTTACAAATATACAACTCTTTGTTTAACAATTATTATTACTCCAAAAGTAATTTGAACTATGAAATTGCACCTGTTCTGGTGACAACAGCATTTTGCGATGGTACTTCACCTTGTGAAGATAGAAAATATGTAGCCAGTGTATCCCTAATATTTGCTGCTATTCTACTGTGATTATTAGAGGATAGCACAGAATAAACCTAAGGAAGTACAAAGTTAAAACCTAATCCTAACTTAAAATAGTTTTCCCAGTTAATTTTGTTAGCTTTATAATACAGATGAAGTTATTACATTTAATTTGTACAGTTAATTTAGTTAAAGACATCTCTAACAAGGAACTAAAATTATGCTTTTTAAATTTCACAATACCGTATTTGTCAAAAAAGAACTTTCCAACAAAATAGAACTTGTAAAACAGCTTGTCATCGCATGATGTGATTCATTAACTCAGTTGTTAAGGTCATTTTTTTTAATTATAATCAGTTCAGATTTGACAATATCATTATTAAAATTAATAAAATTATAACCAAATAAAATTATATTTAAGTATTATTAAAATTAATAAAATTATAACCATATAAAAATATATTTAAATAAATGATAATTAAAATATTGTAATGAAAACAAATTTAATTAATTAAAAATAGACGTGCGACAGATATATAATTTCTATATAATTTAAATTATATAGAAATTATAAATTAATATCATAATTTTTTAAAGATGATTTCTAGATGATTATTATTTTAAATTCTCCGAACAAAGTCTGATTCTATTGTTTGCTTGTGTTACTTGACACCTGCAAGTGGTGTGACGTCATAGTTTTGGATTCAATTAGAAGAGAAAAAGTCTGTCGGAGATCCTACATATTGTTGTTGGTGCTTGTTAGTTTTATTGTGGATATTCGTAAAATATTTCAATCCTAAAATGTCTACTAAAAAACGTAACGTTAATTCAGAGTGCCGTGTTTTCAAAGATGAATGGACTTGGAAGTACTTTTTCACAATTGTAAAGGATAAACCATTGTGTCTCATCTGCAATGAAACTGTGCTATGGTTTCATTGCAGATGATACACAGTTTACAACATTTCCCACCACTTCACTTCTAAGCATAAAAATTCCAATTACAAATCAATATCTAAATATGAAAGGAAACAAAAAGCAGAAGATCTTCGCAAAAAATTATCAGGTCAACTAAATTTTTTAAAGAAAATAAATAGTTCTTAGAAAAAAGCTATATTTGCAGATTATATTTAGCATACAATATTGCTAAAAGTAATAAAGCTTTTTCTGATGGGGAGTTTGTTAAACACTGCATGCTCCAAGTTTGTGATATTTTATGTCCTGACAAGAAAAAGGATTTTGAAACTCTTAAGTTTATATTGAAAAACTGTGACTTCTAGAGTTGAAGCCATAAATAAAAATCTGATGTCACACTTGGAGTCAAAGATTGGTCAATTTAAATTCTGCTCCATTGCTATGAATGAAAGCACTGATATAAATGATACTGCTTAGCTAATGTTATTTATAAGAGGTGTTGATGAAAATTTTTTTATATTACTGAGGAATTGGCATGCATGTGGTTGTTAAAGGGAACAACAGTAGGGTCTGATATTTTTCATGAATTTCTGGAAAGGCTTTCAACTTTGAAAGTATCCATAACAAACATATGTAATATTATGACTGATGGAGCACAAAGGTATGACAGGAAAAAATCTGGATTTGTTGGGATTTTTAATCAAAAATACCTCTGGAATAATGTTGTCTTTCTATATTGCATTATACATCAAGATGATCTGTGTAAATCTGCCTTGAATATAAAACCTGTGGTTAATGTAATCATGAAGCTTATAAATTCTATTTGATCTCAT
Source organism: Olivierus martensii (assembly GCA_000484575.1). NCBI lineage: Eukaryota > Metazoa > Arthropoda > Arachnida > Scorpiones > Buthidae > Olivierus > Olivierus martensii. The sequence continues at coordinate 2,023 of AYEL01071374.1, forward strand.
GGGCTTGATCACAGACAATTTTGAAATTTCTTGAGTCCATGCAATCTGAATACTCTGATGTGCTGTATTACACGAAAGTAAGGTGGCTTAGTTCAAGACACGTCTTTGAGAGAGTTTGGCAGCTGATTGTCATTTTTCCATGAAAAAGAATGGTCTGTGGAGTATGAAATGTTGGAAGATACAGCATAGATTTTGGACTTTGCATTTTTCACTGATTATCTCTGTCACATGAACAATTTGAATGTCAAAATGCTAGGAAAAAATTAATTTATCGATGATATCTGGCGCCATCTCAGAGTTTTTAAACTACAACTTGTTCTGTTTGCTAAGCAGTTAGCTAAGAATGAGTTGTCTCACTTCCTGAGATTAAATTCAACAGCCCCAATAAATAAAGACAAGTTTAAGAACTACAAAGATGGCCTGAGAAAACTTCCTCTTGAATTTGAATGAAGATTTCAAGACAGTGCCATTGAAAAAGACTTGGATATTTTCAGCATGCTTTTTAATGTGGACTGCAAAGTAGTAAGACTGGAATTGCAACTTGAATTAATTGAATTGTAATCTAACAATCACCTCAAACAGTTGTTTCTCAAAGTCTTTGTCGAAATCAAGTTTCCCAAATCTGATATCTCACACCCAGAAAGTTAGTACTATGTTTGCTTCATCCCATTTATGTGAACAGGTATTTTCTACAATGAAACTTCAAAAGAGTTGTATTAAAAATAAACTGACAGATAAACATTTAACTTCACTTCTCAGAATCAGTACATCCCAGTTTGAACCAAATTATGAAAAACTTTTAGAAATGCAGTCATAGCTTCATTCATTGCATTGTCAGTATTAAAGAATTTTCAAAATATACTATTTTTTGAGTCTTGCATTTTATAATAAATTATATTGGCTCGTCAAAATTTTTTATTTTGTTTTTTGGCCCACTCCTAAAAAAGTTTGCCCATCACTAGTCTAGAACATGATAACATGTCAACGGTTGTTTTAAAAATTGTTTTGCACTAATCTAAAAAAGCTTTTCAAACTTTATATAATTACTGTATATTGAAAATTACATTTATTACTATCAAATACTGATTAAAAATATTTTTCCCTTTATAATTATTATTTTTTTTAATTTTAAAATTCTCATGGTATGCTCACTTATAACTTCCCCAATTCCTTCCCAGGAAATTCTGTTCCACCTACTAAGCTCAATACTGTCTCTTATTGGCAGAAAAAGTATATTCTGAACTAATATGGATAAAAAAGCTAATATTAGGCTGTTATTGTGGGAGGAGAATTATTCTAACTTTAGAATTTTTTTTAAAAAACATCATATATTTTACAAAATAAAGCACAAAACTATTAAAGTGTCAAATAAATATACAATTTAATGTAAAAAATTGTTCAAAAATGAAATTGAATATAAATTAAAACTTTTTTTTATAAGAGATTATTCATCAATTTTGCTAATAAACTTTGCATAATGTTACTAATTTACCAAAAAATTATTTTCATCAAAATATGGATAGAAATATGTCATTCATGGCTTATTCAGGATGGAAACAGTTATCAAACAGCTGCAATAATTTGAGTGGATGCTTAAACAATCCCAAAAAAATAGAATAAAATTTTGCTTAAAAAATCCATTGAATATTCTTTAAATGAATAAATAAATAAATAATAATTGTTTTGATAAAAAAAGAATGTATAAACTGTAAAATTTTCAGATTTGTTTCACAAAAAATAAAGAATTTTTATAAATCGTGATACGACGATTTATAAATTTCTCAATATCATTAGGCTTAACTACAGAACCCAGCTGGCACAATAGTATCATTGACATTTAACACCATCTGGCACTGAAGGGATTAAAACCCAGACTAGCAATATTAGTGGATGAAGATCTTCCCACAATTTGCTTTGTAATGAATATCTCTATGTTTAAGATAATGGGTTCTATATCTGTATATCTTACTTTTAGGAGAGAGTTAAAGAATGCTAGATGATATCATGAATGATTTCCATAATTAGTGCAGAGTGAAAATCTCTATCTCAGATTACATATTACCTGCAGATACATGGAAGAAAACAAAAGAAATTCATACACTAAAACAACATCTATACAAGAAACAAACCAATAGATCATTTTGTAATTTCATTCCATTTAAAATTGATGATCTAATTTTTATGAATACACATGTTAAGTAGTGCAGTTAAACAGAAAACAATAGAATTTAGTTGAAAACTTGATTCACCTTACAAGATTGCCAAATGCTTGTCATTAGTTTTATATTAGATTACAAATATTAGTGACAGCCAATCTCTTGGGGTTTATCATTCCAGTGGATTAATCTCTTATATTATCACATAAAATGAAACTGTGTAGCATTGTCAGAAAAGGGGAGACCATGTAAGAAACCTGCTTCCAATTTGGAATGAATTTTGGAAACAAAAGGAATGGTGAACACATCTTTTTGTCATGTTACAATCACTAAAGGGGGGAGTGTGAGAAGACTAAGAGGGAAAGGGAACAGGAATTGAGTAGAGAAAAGGAGTTGATGTCAACCATTGTAATTCTTAGCTGTAAGATAGACTGTCACTTATTATAATCCTACTAAAGTTTTAAACATAACATATATAAAGGTAATTCTTGGTTTATGAATTCCCAAAATTACAAAATTTTTTCAAATATAAATTATCGAAAATCAAAAACATCAACATTAATTGCAATGAATAAATTCTAAACACTCATAAAAAGTCATTTAAATCATATACGTAGCTATATATTACAATACAATTGGTTTTGTAGCAGAAATTATTGTCTGCTTGAAAATCAGAAAACTCAAAATGGCAGCAGAGAAGTAGAAATAGTGTCCTCTAGTTTTATCAGTATATTATGTAAATAACTTCTTAGATTGTGCATAACATAGTATTTCATCTACATTAGAACACCTGTTTATCTGTCAATAATAATGAAGAATAAAAATTCTTTAACATTAATATGACAAATAATTTCATTATTGTTATAATTTGCTTAAATATAAGGCTATATTTTCGTTTAGTTAAATAAATTAATTATTATTGATTGATATACTATTTATTTTGTTGATCTTTATTTAATTTTATAGTGGTCAAATTTTTGTCGAGAATGGAACTCTTGGTTTTAACATTGTCTATGGGAAATTGAATCTTTTGGTTTGAGTTCTTACTTAACAAGCTTGCTCCAGGAACAAATTAGCTTGTAAATGTGAGAATTACCTGCATATTCGTGTAAATGTCAAGATATTTCGAAAGAAAACAGATTTCATAAAAGTCAATAAAAATTAAATTTTTTTCTTAATATTAATGATTATCTAGTTGATTGCATTACATCTTTGTCACATTTTAGTACTAGCTGCATGATCTACCATATTTATTCCTAGTTCAGTATGGATAAGATTATGAGTGTAATTAGTGCATTATCAGATCTTTTAAAAACTTCTCATTCATCTTAGGTATTATTATTAAATAAGTTGTTATCTGATTTTCTCATGAGCTCATTAATTTTTATTAAATTTTATATACTTTTATTTTTAAAATATTTTTATACTTTTATAAGTGCAATTTATTTTTATACTTTTTATTTTGAAATTTTCTTGTGAACTCATTAAATATTATATGGGACATTCAAATTTCAATTTTTTTTTAATTTATTTAGTAAATTAAAAAATATTTTTTAATTACTAAATAAATTTAATTACTTTTTAATTACTTATAGACTGTATAAACTCTAGCAGGTATAGAATTTATTTTATTTTTTAATTTAATTATTATATAAATTTCAAATTTTTGACTATACAAAAGTAATTATTAAAAAAATTTACTTATTTTAGAAAGATATTGCTGAAGATTGTTGGAATGATATGATAATGGTAAGCTCTAATTGCATATTTATAATTATATATAATTTCATCATAAAATATTAATCAATAATAAAAAATAATGAATTGATAATGCCTGAATTAAATATTATTTAAAATAAAATATAGGTATAATCTTTAGCAGTCTGATAGACTATGTTATTATATTTTAGTTTTTAAAATACAGGTAGGCCTCGATTAGTGCGACTTATAAAAATGATACTGTTTTTCAGTTAGTGCGAGCAAATATTCGATTAATGCGAGTTGTAAGCATGCTTTCAACAAGGCAAAACCATTAATAATTGTTTATCAATTAATCAATTTAATTTGCATTGGTTTCTCTCTCTCCCTCGAGAAGAAACTTTTGATGATGGTATGAGATGCAATTCCTGGCAAGTTATTAATTTAGATGATGAACAACGATGTAAAATATGAAAATTAGCAATTCCTGGCAAGTTATTAATTTAGATGATGAACAATGATGTAAAATATGAAAATTTTTCTTAAACAATTAGTATTGTAGTTATTCATCGTGAAGTTGGCTAATGGCCGGAATCTCACAAAGCAAGAACCAATTACCATATTTTACATATAGTTAATACTTCGAATAATGTGAATTCGAATGGTGTGAGAAATTTGTGGAACCCGTCATTCGTACTAATCGAGGCCTATCTGTATTATCTCCAATGCCAGATCTAGATATTTTGTCATCTGAGGTAACATTAGAAAATGGCTCTCTATCCCCTCTTCAGTTAGGCGAATTAATACATAAACATATATAATACTTTAGAACTGGGAATGTAATGACATCAGATACATAATCACTGAGAAACATACAAAACACTTTATTTGTTTTTTCAAAATAACAAATAGTTAACAAAATACTACCAAAAAAATATATTTATAATAGATATAATAAAAATGAACTATAGTTTAATTTTTTTGCTTTCAACAAGGCAAAACCATTAATAATTGTTTATCAATTAATCAATTTAATTTGCATTGGTTTCTCTCTCTCCCTCAATAAGTATTATCTATTAGTAAAATACACCATTGTTTTTGTAGACTGGCTCTACAACATGAAATATTTGTTGAGATAAATATAATAAGCTTGTGTGTGAATTTGCAACTGAATTTTTGTACCCCCTCATAATTTTCACCTGAGGGACCTCTTCACTCACCTCACCTTAGATCTGGCACTGATCATCTCTGCTATCTTCTTATTAGTCTATGCTGTCTTCCTATTTTGTGGATCATTTTATCCGTTTTTTAAAATATATTTCCAAGAAAGTTTTATAAATAATAAGTTTCTTTAAAATGATAATTTGCTTTATAATTGAAAAGTAAATCATGAATTGATTTTAAGTGTTATATTACTGGTATGATATCTTTCCATGCAGTTTTATCTTCCTTTCAATCAGAGAGCAATATCATGCCACAATGTTATATAAATGCAATCATCTTATTCCATCTACCTAGCAGTTTTTGATTCAGAATTTCTAGTAAAAAATTATTTTTCTGACTTATGTAGAATTTGAGCTACATAAAAAATCTTTTGTCTAAATTATTTGCATAAATCTGGGAATGCTTGTAATTTATTTAATAAAATAGCATTTATTTGTTGGAAAACAGATAGATTTTAATGTTTCCAAATTAATTCATAGTCATCATCTTGATATAGAATGGTAATGGTGAACCTGTAACCTATGTGACAATTTCAAGTGTTTAGAAAGTATTAAGGTTTATAAATTATAAAAAAAATATTTGAAAATAATAATCACATTATTATTTTCTTTAACTTATACAGTGGTACCTTGGTTAACGATGGCCTCATATAATGACGAGTGGCTGTAAGAAAAAATCTCTTGGTTAACAACTCCTAATTATGTGAACTTCTGACAAAATAGAGCTCTGTAAAACAGCTTGTCATCGCATCATGTGATTCGTTAGCTCAGTTGTTAATCGCTATTTTTTTTTATCACAATCAATTCAAATCCGACAATAAGATCGGAAGGAGTTGTTAATCGTTATTTTTTTTTTATCACAATCAATTCAATCCGACAATATCATTATTAAAATTAATAAAATTATAACTATATAAAAGTATATTTAAGTAAATGATTATTAACATATAGTAATGAAAACAAATTATTTAACCTAGATTAAAAATAGACGTGCAACAGTTCACTAGTTTTTAGTTTCTTAAAAATGATTTCTAGACGATTAAAAAGTAGACACTGCAACAATTCACTAGTTTTTAGTTTCTTAAAGATGATTTCCAGACGATTATTATTTTAAATTCTGCCAACGCAACAGTTCACTAGTTTTTAGTTTCTTAAAGATTATTTCTAGACGATACAACACTTCAGTATTTTTAGTTTCTTAAAGTGATTTCTAGACGATTATTCATTTAGTAATGAAAACAAATTATTTAATTAATTAAAAATAGACGTGCAACAATTTTTAGTTTTTAGTTTCTTAAAGATGATTTCTAGATAATTATTATTTTAAATTCTGCCAACAAAGAAACAAATTATTTAATTAATTAAAAATAGACATGCAACAGTTCACTAGTTAAAAATAGACGTGCAACAGTTCACTAGTTTTTAGTTTCTTAAAGAGATTTCTAAATGACAAATAAAGTCTGATTCTATTATTTGTTTGTGTTATATATTACTTGACACTTGCAAGTGGTGAGACGTCGCAGTTTCTGATTCCATTAGAAGAAAAAAACATCTGTCCGAGATCTTACAGTTCATATAGACAATAAATTGGCGAGTGCGTATCACTGTTCGTTCACCATCAAAAGGCAAAATCAAATCTTATCTGTGTAATCATTGAATCTATAAGCTGCTGATCAGTGTTTACGGGTTCACTTGTCAAAAAACTCCGAAATGAGCCCAATTGTCCTTCTGGTGAAGATTGATAGTTAAAACTGTTTTCATGAACAATTCATTTCATTAATATTAATTTTTTTTTCTGTAGCAAATATAATATTAATGTTAATTTTTTTTGAGCAAATAGTAATAAGTAAATGATGTTTTCCATATTTTTAGGACATTTTAAATAACTTTTATCTGCATTTTTAATATTTATTATGGTTATGGGAAGGAGCCAGAACAAATTAATCAATTTTCAATTAAATCTTATGGGGAATTTCACCTTGGATAATGATGGTAATCCTGGAATTAGATTACCGTCATTAACCAAGGTACCACTGTATAGTTTATTATTATTTTTCTGATATAGAATAAAAAGTTAAATAATATAAAATTTGTAATCATTTTTTTGTTATTTTTTTAATTACTTTAATTAAATATTTCACCCACAATTTAGAATTAAAAATTTTGAATTCAATTTTGACCCATCTACAGAAAAAGGTTCACCATTATTGATATAGAATATGAATTCCATATTCAGATACAAATTTAAATTCTAACATAAAATTATTAAAAACAAAAATGGTTAATTTATATGAGATAAAGTAAAAAAATATATAAAAATAACTTCAAAATATTTAAACAATTTAAATTAGTTATTCAAAAAATAGCTCAAGATTACAGAAGTTAAAATTTAAAATCAAATAAAGTGGATTCTCATTATTTCAGAACATACCAAATTTGATCTCAGATCCTCTGGTGGAAAACCAAAGTAAATTTTGTCTTAATATAAACTTATATTAATATATAACAATAAATTTGATTTTAAAAAATATATCTGATATATATAAATGAGGAGAATAAGCAAGTAAATCATAACACAATCAATTATTCATATCGTTAAATTGATAAAAGCATCCAAATAACAGAATATTTTATCAAAATAGTTTGAGGATCTTGATAGGCAAGAAAAATTTATTAAGATTTGAATTAGAGATTATAAATTATTATATAGAACAACATACAATTAATTTAAACAAATTTTAATGGATAAAATTGATTGATTGATGAAATCATTTCTATTCAAAAGTGAAAATTATCTTCACAAATCAGAACAGTGGAACTTGATAAATTTGCCAAATTTAACCCTTGAGACACACAACAATTCATTTTATTAATAATAACCCTTGAGACACAAGATTGTGTGTCTCAAGGGTTAAATTTAGCAAGTTTATCAGGTTCATTTGATTAAAATTCCCTTGAAGTTTGGATTGTAAGTTTGTGTTGCAAACTGTGGTACTAATGTTTCTAAATTCTCGATATTTTGAAACTTTTGGGAATTGAGAATGGAAAATCATATTTTCTGAAAATTCTCAAGAATTCCCGAAATTATCTTTATTATTTAATTTTCGTTTCTCATCTGCAATAATGGCTATAACAGTAAATATTAATAAACTGAAAATCCGTAGAGAAGGTGGGGCAAACAGGGTTGTTGGCCCCAGTGCAGTCTTTCAGAGATTTCAAGACACTCCTGTATGTAAAAAATTGACGCAAGATATGAGTAAATAAAATTTCCTAAATGGAGTCGACCGGAATTTCATGACTAGTGCATCTCTTGCCATGAGCACTAAACAGGGCAAGAGATGCACTAGTATCTCTCTTTGACTATAGTATCATTTTGGCTATGTTTCTGTTATATTTCAGGTTTTCTCAAAACATAAACAATATAATTAATGTAAGTAAATTAAATTTATTTACATTAATTATATTGTTTAAATTAAATTATATAAATTAGTTAACCAAACCTTGTAGTATACAATGAATTTTTACACATAATGTATTAACATACATCATAATTGTCAGCTGCAAACAAACTGATCAAATATGGTTGGTAATATTGGTCGTCACTTTGTGGAATCGATTCATCGTGGAGAAGAGAAACAGTTGTTTACACAGAGAAATATTTATTTTCACAACCCAATATTTGACTACAATGTCATATTAAGGTAATCTAAGGTACTTTATATTTTCTTAATTAGTCACTCGAAGATGACTTTATAGTCAAATCCTAGGTTGTGAAAATAAATATTTTTCTGTATAAATACAAAGTGTTTCTGTTCTCCATGATCAAATGTGCTTAATTTACAAGAGCTAAAATTAGCTGATCATATATTATCTGATTCTGGTGTGTGGCATGCATTTCTAGTGGCGTTTAATATTGTAACACAGTGTAACTTTAGATAACGATAAATAGGAAAAATAAGTAAAAGATACATTATGAGTAGTATGTTTATTTTCTATTTGGATGATATAATTCCATTGTGGATATTACTGGGTTCTAGGAGTCAATTTTCCCGATTTCCCGACTAATTTTCTCGGAATTCGGGAATGGGAAAATGAAAATATTCCCAAGAATAGATAAGAAGGAACTCCTGCCCAGAAACCCTAAGTGGTACAATTTGAATAGTTTGTTAAAGCAAAAATTTGTAAATAGAATGTTTATAAACTGAGGAATATCTGTAGAAATTTTTTCTTGTATAAATAAGAAGAGGTATCTGCTATTCATGTTAATATACAAAGCTATTTCCAGTCATATAAACATTCAGTTCAAAGATTTCACTAAAAAAATTTGTAGTTCTCAGATTTAATCAATTTATGATTTTTCTATCAGAAAGTAAAAAACCTGTTGTGTGAAAAAGAAAATAAGTGTGATTGCTGCCAGTTTCACAACACAATTGAGAAAAAAGGCATTCAAAGGGGAATCATCACAAAATTTATAATTTTACTGTTTTTAATCTAATAATTTTTTTGAATGTGCATTACTTTATGTAACAAGTACCTGTCTATACAATGTGTTAATTTTGCTATTGGTGCAACAGGCTTAATATATGCAACAAGTCTTTTTTGAACTAACTATGGTTTTTGTTCTATTCATGCTTATTCCTATAACTATGACTTTAATTCATTAAAGTTAGTGCATAGGAATAAATTTGCAATTCATTGTAGTCTGTTTTACATGGGTAACTTGTTGTAATGTTGAGGATGCCTTTTTCAAGCAGAAAATGTTATGTTTTTGTTTATTTTTAGCTTATTAAATATTTTCTATTTATATCAAACCTTTGATCTTCTTATAATTACTTTTTTGTTAATTAAAAATGCTTTTTGGGTTCATTTTAAACTGTTTTACTATTTGTATTAATATATTGAATCTTGATTTGTTTTATTTGAACATCTATTGCTCTTTCTAATGACTTTACTGAATTAATTATAAAAAATTTTTTATAGATGGTATCTGAAAACAATACTGCTCTTCAGAAAGAATTAATTATGGATTTAATTTGTTTAAATGATATGGACTGTGCATTAAAATGGGTAAAATATTTTAATTTGCCTATTGAATGTTTTCCACAATCTCTTCAGATTGCATATAAGGAAAATGAAAAGTAAGTAATTTGTTGTTTGATAAAATTCTCATATATTGCAATATATTTTGTACATAATCAATTTTTTTAATTAAAGTGACAAATCAGAACTCACATTTAAAAATGAAGATGTATTAGATGCTGTAAATTATCTTCAACTTAGATTAAATTTTGATGATATACACTTGATTGATACTCTTGAAGAATATTTAAAATGTATCAATGAAATTTCTGAGGTAAATTTATTTCATATAAATTTAATTTTCAAAATTTTAATTTTTTAAAATTTAAATTCTTTATATAAGCACATCATTAATATATCATGCAACCAATAAAGTTCTGTTGGATTTTCACACGATCAAATTGCATGCATTCCCCACAACGTTCTTTCAGAGGTGAGACAGATAACAGGAAGGTAATGTATTAGTGAGTGTTCCTTTTGTAACTGGCTGGTAGTGGTCAACCACAATTAAACAGGGATGTCAGTGAGACCAGGTTAAACTTGGGAACACCAAACAGTATTATACAGCCTAAATGCATTACAAGTTTAAACTGGGAATGAAAGCCAGTACATTGGGAAGAGAAATATGCCAGGCATTTGATAGGGATGTGTTAAATAAGTGGACAGAACAATAATGGTTTAACAAATTTAAGGATGGTGATGAATCCCTTAGGAGGCACCACTTATAGGATGTCCATAAGTCATAGACAATGAGGACCTCAAGGAGGTTATTGATGCTGATAGTAGCCAGATATGGGAAACATTGGGAGAAGCATTTAATTGCAGTACAGAAACCATTCGAAAACATGGGAATCAATATAAAGTGGGACAATGAGTCTCACAAATTGATTGTAGAGAGTGACACGAGCAAATTGTCTGTTTCTTGGCCGTCTCATCAAAGGAAGAATCAATTTCTGGACAAAGTGCTGATCTGCAATGAGAAGTAGGTTCTTTACAATACTCTACAACGCTATCATCATTAATGGGCACACATGAAATCCCTCCTAAGCAACCAAAACCATCACTGCATCAACAGAAGATTATGTTCTATGTTTGGTGAACTGTTTGAGATATCATGCACTGAAAACTGCTGCCACCTGGCCAGACAATCAATGCAACTGTGTACTCTTAGCAACTGGGACATGTGTATGAAAATCTTGGAAAACCATGGACCCAGCACTTGTGAATCATAGAGGCGTCATTCTGTTATAGGACAATATGAAGCCGCATGTTGCTAAGGTCGCCTGTGACACTATTGTCTGACTTGGTTGGGATACCCTAATGCATCCCTCATATTCCCCTGATATTGCACACATGGATTACCATTTGTTTCATTCATTGGATAAGCATCTGCAAGGACAAAACTTCCAAATCCTTGATGAAGAGATAACTTTACATACTCTGGATGACTTCTTTGATTCATGTTCTGCTGAGTTCTACATCATGGGATCCATAGTCTGCCCAAGCATTGAGACAAGTCATTACTACTAATGGAGATTATTTCTGATTTCCAAGTTCATTTTATTTCATGTTATCACAATTTTCTTTGTAGGATCAAAATCCAACAGAACTTTATTGGTTTGTCTTATATATATATATATATATCTTAGCTTATCCATCTGACAATAATATGTTATTGAATGAAAGTTAAAAATTAATATTTTTGAGAATGTGAATAAATTCTTTCATTGTAAACTTTCCTTATTTTTTTTCTTTTCCTTGAAAATTTGTTTTAATTCTTATTCTATTTTTAACAAAAATATTATATTAACTTGAATATAAGAATAAAAGACTTATACAAATCTGATTTTATAAAAAATTTTGATTTATAATACAATAGACTCCTGATTAACTGGCCCCTATGGGATTTAGCCTCAGGATGGATAAACAAATTGCCTATTAATATAAAACATGTGCAAATACCATATAAGTGTTATAAATTAAAAAATCATACAGGGTGTTTCAAAAAGGACTTTATAACTTTACAAGCATGCACAGATTTATTCAGTAGACTTAAAGAATAAGTGACTGCATTAATTTATAATAAAACACATCAAGTTTTACTGATATAATGCCATAGTGTTGAATTCTTTGAATTTTTTTTTTTCAAAAATTCAAAGAATTTTTGAAAAAGGAAGGTGTTGAATTTTTCAAACCAAAACACATACATCCCTTCCACTTGCAGTGGAAGGGAGCTGCAATTCAAAATGACTACTTTTACAGGAGTAGAATGTGCTCAACTGTGTGTTTTGGTTTGAAGAAACAAAATCTGTGACAACTGTTCAACAGAAATTCACACCAAATATGGCAAAGATCCTCTCATTAGTCCTATAATTTATGACTGATATCAAAATTTTGTTGAGACTGGTTGTTTAGTTTGCCATATCAAATCCTCAGGTCATTCCTGTGTTTCTAATGCTATTATGGAGAAGTGACGAAACATATTTCCAATTGCTTGAGATTTATATTAAAATTAAAGAACATTGGCATTCTCTGACATATATATATATATATATATATATATATATCAATACTTATATAAGATTAGTTTTAATTAACTAGCTAAACTATAATAATACTCTTTCTGAAAAATTGGAGGTGTTGGACTCAGAATTGAATCAGCATCTTCCATGATGGGAAACAAATGCTTTCCATTTGTGACCTGTGTACTTATTCTTTAATTAATATAATTAAAGAATAAATACACAGAAATTACAGTGATACCTCGGATTACGAACCTCTCGGTTCACGAACAAATCGGTCTACGAATACCATTTGCGTATAATAAACACACTGAATTTTTTCATTTAAAAAATTATTAATAAATTAACTTTTTCGAAAATCACTATTTAAATATGATTAAAGTAAACAGCTTATGTAGCGTGTTATACAGAAAAATTTCGAATAAAAAATACTTTTTTTTAGCTGTTGCTTATTTAGTGAGATTAATTACTGGATTTTCTTAGTAATTATTGGATTTCAGTTGATTAATTATTAGATTGTCAGTTTTATAAGAAATTTATAAGTTGAAAATGCTCTATAGTTTCGAAATTAAGTAAGCTTATTTGTAAATTAGAAATCTCATTAAAAAAATCTTTTAGAAGTCTAATTTGTTAAAACGAATGAGACATCTGTTAAATACATCAATTTTGGAGCCGTTTTGGGATTAACAAAGATAAATTTCATTTGCTGAATGATAAATTACTGTATATATCATAAAAAATATTTAATTAATCAAAATTCTGAGTATACATTTAACCTGATAAGAATTGTTATCGAGCGAATGTTATGTTACATGTCGAATGAGAAATTATATTTAAATTTTTCTAATTTTAAATACTACTATTTTTATAATTTGTACGCTAAATAATTCTAAACATCTGCATAACACCGATCAGAAACTACATTAATATTTAAGAAGATTTATAGTAATTAAATCATTAATATTAGATAATTTTTAATGAGAGATTAAGTTAAAAAATAATAAGGATAAAATTTAGTAATGCAGATTCTTCATTGCAATATTTAGAATATTAAATTAATTTTATTATTAGAAGAGATATCGTATACGGTGCATTATATTATCTTGTTAAACTATATATTAAATTCTATTTAGTTAACGTTAATCTCATTATGTTAGTGTTACAATAGTTGCATAATGAAATTAAGCTAGATTTCTACGTATTTCCATTAGTTAGCTCTTAATCAGAATCCTGTAAACTTTTATTTTCTCATGTAGAGCTCAAGCAGAATTATATCATACTAAGATGATTAGACATTATTCATTATCTTACTTGAAGCAGGATGTTAAAACTGCCTATTGATCGTGATTTAAGACTTTTTGGCCATTTAGGAGCCGTCAGCAAGTGAGCCATTTGGGAGTTTTTCCCTTAGTATAAAAAGTTCCGAATGGCTCGTTGATTTTTCCTCTTCGTAGAATAATATTACCTCCTCTGTAATTGTTTATTTACTCCATCTTCTGCTGTGATAAGAAGCAATATTTTATGATTTACTACATTATTTTTAAACGAAATATGGGCAACAAGTTACCATTAGTTATTCTGACTCTGATCTTACATTTATTATATTCTAGTAAAATATTTTTTGCAAAACATAAATAAATATTCATACAAATAAATGCAAGTTGTTTTCTTTTCGTATAGAATATCTAAAAAATTACTTCGCATCTAACGTAACACTAATGCAGAATGTTAACATTAAGACTAATGATTTCAACTTTGGCATACTGTAGCTTATTTATCTTCTTTTTAAATTTAAATGGATGAGAACAGTATTTTAAATCCTTTAAAAATTAAAAATTTCCATTTAACACGTATTAAATTCTGTCAGTTGAAAATCGAATATGCAATTTAGTAATTGAATTTATTGAAAAGATGCCGTAATTTCTTAATAGCGGTAAACTGTATTTAAAATTATTCAGAAGTACGAATTTTATTAAATTGAAAATATTAAAACTGCTGCTCTTTTCATTCAGTTTGATATTCTTAACTTGATTCGATGATGAATTTTTTTAAATACAGTTTTAAATAGAAAAATTGAATAAAATAAAATTACTTCAGCTCATACAAAATTATGAGCATAGACTAAACAGATAATATTTCTACATATTACTGTTGTTTAATCTTTATAACGAACAAAGTATTATCCGCCTGAGATAATATTTCGTCCGTTATTAAAATGTCCTCTTTAAGTGATATAGTATTTGGTGGATAAAAACTTTTTTGAATATTATCTGTCAAAAAGTATTTGTTATGAGAGATTTCATTATACAGTATTTCAAGATATTGAAACTTTTGTAAGATTATTACATTTTTCTGTGCATTATCATCATATAAATATTATTAATGACTAATTATTTTGAAATATTCAATACTATATAGATACAGATTAGTTTTAGTCGACTGACTGACATAAATGGAAAAATAAAGAAAATTTTTTCTCATTAAAATTATAACAAAATTTACATTTTAATAAATTGGCAATTTTGATTGTTGACGGATATTTATTATTATTTTGATGATAATATTTCGTGGGAAAAGATTTATTTAGAATAAGGATTTTCGGCAGATATTAGAAATAATTATTTAAACGTATAAAAGCAACTTTTTAAAATTTTAAATAGGAAAATAGGATTGGATAGTTCTAATTATTAATTTAAAATTTGTATAACTTATTCAGTTTAAGACAGATGTTAAATGATATTTTAATTAAGAAATAACTCGAAATTATTAAACTACTTTGCAAATAATCAAATTAATAAAATGAAATATAAATGAATAGAATTTTTTTCATTAATTTATTTCGAACTAAGGTAAAGATTAAATAACTGTAAATTAAATGTGTCGAAAAAATTAATTTTTGTCAGATTAATAGGTCTTTACCAAAAAATTAATTAAATTATGCGTCATTTTTATGTAATTAAAAATTATCTATTAAGAATATATCTTATTTAAAAGTAGCAGTATAAGGATTTGTCATTAGAAACAGTTTTAGCTCATAGGATTAAAATATCTTAAGGTCTAGTCTATTTTATTTATTTATTATGGAAACAACTGATACATCATCTATATCAATTTTTAATATATTTAGTCTAAGTGAATTATAGAAAAATTATTATTGTTTTTAATCTCTTAAGTCACATATATAATACAGTGATACCTCGGATCACGAACGTCTCGGTTCACGAACAAATCGGTCTATAAACAACAATTTCCGTGAACAAATTTTGCTTCGCTTTACGAACGATGCTTCGGTTCACGAACAAAACAAATTTTGCTTCCCTTTACGAACGATGCTTCGGTTCACGAACATGCTTTACGAACGATGCTTTGGTTCACGAACACACACGCACCGCGCACGGGGAACATGGAGCGCAGGTGACTCTCGGCGCACAAAACCCTGCGCATAGCCTCGCCCCCAGCAGTAATCGAGTTCGCCCAGCTCACATGGGTACAGTAGAGTCCCAACAAGTGTTGATATTTTAGTTTTTTTCTTTATTTAATTAAATTTATCCCTTATTATGACTCCCAAAAAAGTTAAAAGTGTTAGTGAAGGTAGTGTTAAACATGCTTTCTTCTAATATTACTGTTATATTTATTTCCTTTCTGTATTATTTCCACACATAAAGCCATAACATGTTAAATTATATTTATTTCCTTTCTGTATTATTTCCACACACAAAGCCATAACATGTTACGTTTTTTATCCTAGGAAAAAAATTTATTATTTGGATTTACATTAATTGCAATGGGAAAAATTTATTCGGATTACGAACTTTTCGGATCACGAACAGGGTCAAGGAACGGATTGTGGTAAACCAATGTACTACTGTAATTTCAAAATTAAATTCCAACAAAAATCGAGCGTCTGCAAAAGAGAATTATCAACAAAATATGTATATTAACAATTACACAGTATATAAAAAGATAGGCATTCAAATATATAAACAGATATAAAAATGTTTTATATATTTGAATTTAACCGAAAAAATCATAGATTTTTTTTATGGTTATTATTGTAGCCATTAAATATCGATATTACACAGATACAAATTTGGCATTGAAATTAGAAATTATCATTTATTTGTAAATTTACAAAAATTGAATATAATCTTTAAAAAGTTCATTCAATTAAGAAAAAGATAAAAATTGCGATTGTGATTTAGATTTTGATTTTATAATCTGAAAAATTTCAAATTCAAAGAACTAATGTCAACACAAATATACTTTTGGTTTATTTTATTTCAATAAATCACCTTCGAAAATTGCTTTTGCAAAATGTGGATGTAAGTTACGAACGTGTATATATTATTTAATCATTGGATTTTTGTTGTTCTGAATTCGAAACATGCATTTTTACCAAACTTCGAACATAATTCTTTATATAAAAAAATATAAAAAACTTACTGATTCCTATTCTTAAATCCAAAAACTGATTCTCGATTCAATAACAGTACTTCTTTTTTATTGTATAAGTTGAGAAGTAAAATCCATAATGTAACATTTCAAAGAAAGAAATATTCTTTTTCGAACAATATTTATTGTTGTTTTTACATATTCATTAATTTATGATTTTATCTATCTTATCTAATTTTTAATTTTGAAGCTTGTATAATTTTACTTATATATTTTTACAATACAATATAAATTATGAATTTTTTAAATGGCCTAACGTTAATATTTAAAATGATATCTGTTAAATTTAAAAATTGCAATAAAAATTTTCATTATTATTTGTAATGATCAGTTGGCATCAATCTTTAGAAAAAGAAACAGTTTTATTCTTGCGTTATAACCGAACATACGCACTCAGGCATTTCAGATTTATAATATATATAGATTATTTTGTTTCAGATAATACATGCATGAACTTGCAAAAAACTCTTAACAAACAATATGAAAGAAGCATAGTTAACAATTCTTGAGATTTTTTAATATTTTACACAAACTCATTTTAGATTATTTTTGATTTTATTATAATATAAATATCATAGTATTATTATATAAACTGATGAAACCAAAATTTATTTTAAAAAATATTCTTAAAACACTCAATATTTAATAAAACTGAAAATGAAAAATAAATCATAATTAAATTATAATTCATTTTTGATTTCTAGCAACATCTTTCATATATAGGAATAAAACATTATTACATATTTGCAAATTAAATTTGAAAACATTTAATAATGTTCTATTCCTGTTTATGAAAAAAATTTTATTCACATTCTAAAAAAAGAATATTTTTTTAGAATATAAATAATATTCTATAGTTTGGTTTTTATTTTGAATTAAAAAAATTTTTTTTTTTATTCTGACTAATGCTGCAGGCAGAAATTTTAGGTATTAATAATTCCATTTTAGATTATTATTCATCTCACACTAAATCACAATAGTGTTTAGAATAATTGAAAAAATATTTTTTTTATTATTTTAAACACTTTTGCACAAAAAAGAGGTATTTTAGGGACTTTAAGAAGGGAAAAAACTTTATGAGGGCTGAAAAAAAAAAAAAAAAGGAATTTGTTAGCAACATTGCTTAATATTAGTTATTAAGCAAATAATTAAAAGACAAGTGAATTTAAAAAAAAAAAACTGTACTAATACTTACTAAAGGAACAGATTCAATGCTGGCAAATTCAATGTAAGCTATTCCTTTTGATCTTCGTGTTTTATTATCCATAATAATTCTTACATCACAAACCTATGAAGAAAAAAATTTTAAACAAATATTAAAATATACACACATATTTTTGCAATTCCAATAGAGAAACAGTAGAGTTTAATAAGAAATTTTTTTCATAATAATCTAACAATTTGGTAGATTTATTTCAGAAGTTTAAATATGGTAGTTTCTACTTTTATTACAGATTTTTTTTTAATCTTCACATTAACACATCCACTTTTATATTTATATCCGTATATTTTATAATAAAATTCACAATCTTTTATTTTTATATTGCCGGAGTATTAGAAATATAATATTCACATTAACACATCCACTTTTATATTTATATCCCTATATTTTATAATAAAATTCACAATCTTTTATTTTTATATTGCCGGAGTATTAGAAATAAAATAAGAGAGAAAAAAAATTATAGAATGCTTACAGCAATAACATAAATAAAAGCCTTCAAATATATATATGTTTTCATATTCTTTTATATATACAGGGTGTTTCTTAGCTCTCGTATCACCCTTTCTTCTCAGAAATGCAATGAGATAGAAAGTACGGGAAAAAATTTTGTGGGCCCATTGGAAGTAGGGATACAAGGGGTCAACTTTGAAATCTCCAATGGAAACCAATGCTGAATTTGGAATAATTGGATAGAACTGTGAAAAACAAACAACTTTTGTTCTGAAAGTTTTTTAATATCACCTACAGACTGTGAGATATCACAAAAAGATGCTGCTGCATGTACTGCCAATAGGGCTATTCAAGCAATATGATGATGAAGAATCGAACAGAGGGCATCTGTGTACATTGTGGAACATTATTGACACAGCAAAGAGCAGTATTATGCAGGTTTAAGGTCAATTTGAGTATTTGGTGATAGTAGTCAAACCACAGGTGCGACAAGTCTTTCTCCATCAAAGTTTGGCATGAAGCCATACTCAAGAACAAGTTTCTTGACTTGTTTCAGCCCTTTATGAGTGCTATGGATGTACACCCACAATACATAGACGCCCTCTGTCAGATTTTTTTTCTTATTATTGCTTGAATAGCTCAATCGGCAATACATGCAGCAGCATCTTTTTTTTTTTTTTTTTGTGATATCTCAGAATTCATAAGTGATATTAAAAAACTTTCAAAACAAAAGTTGTTTGTTTTTCACAGTTCTATCCAATTATGCCAAAATTGTCATTGGTTTCCATTGGAGATTTCAAAGTTGACCCCTTGTACCCCTACTTCCGATGGGCCCACAAAATTTTTATTATGCCCATTCGATTCTTTGGATATACCTTGGTAATCAAAATTTTTTCCCCTACTTCCTATCTCATCACATTTCCAAGAAAAAAGGGTGGTACGGGCGCTTAAGAAACAATCTGTATAATGGCATAATAATCAATTCTATCCAGGGTTGCAGAATCAAAGTCGGAGTCGGGGAGTTGGAAGTTTCTGGGTGGAGTTGGAGTCGGATTTTTAATCTGCCGAGTTGGGAGTCGGAAAAACACAACTGACTCCCGACTCCTTAAGTCCCTACTTACCTAGGGCAAGACAGGGAGTTGGAAGTTTCTGGGTGGAGTTGGAGTCGGAAAAACACAACTGACTCCCGACTCCTTAAGTCCCTACTTACCTAGGGCAAGAACTATATATATCATTTCTAACTATTTAAGGCTAATGATAGTAAGTTATGAATAATATCAATTATCTAAATTTATGAATTCCAATAGAGCTCCTATAGTGTTATTAGTTAATTTATGAATCTCACCTCTAAGTGATAAATTTTTGCCTTTTGGAGCCATATTTAGTCTATTTTATAGAAAGTGTTGTGGTCTAGGCCAAACTGAAATTTAGGCATAGGATTCTGATTAATGATTAAAATATAGTCCAAAAGTCTAACTCATAGGCCTAGCGGCTAGCACTCTTACACATCAAGTTATAAGAAATAAAAAACAGACAATGCAAGAGGATTATTGAAGGTAGCCTAAGGAATCTGCTCTAATGCCAATGTAACATATTAATTTAGTTTGATAAGAGATCATTTTAATTTTTTAAGTACAATGTGTTGGCTCATTTCAGCCAATGATGTGGATTTTCTGTTTGATACTCAACTCCAGTGGACGCTCCTATAGTGTTATTAGTTAATTTATGAATCTCACCTCTAAGTTATAAATTTTTGCCTTTTGGAGCCATATTTAGTCTATTTTATGATTTATGAATTCCAATAGAGCTCCTATAGTGTTATTAGTTAATTTATGAATCTCACCTCTAAGTGATAAATTTTTGCCTTTTGGAGCCATATTTAGTCTATTTTATAGAAAGTGTTGTGGTCTAAACGAAACTGAAATTTAGGCATAGGATTCTGATTAATGATTAAAATATAGTCCAAAAGTAAACTTGAATATAAGCTGACTCCCCGACTTCAGAGTTTGAAAACTGGTAAACGTGAAACCCATGTATAAGCCTATCCAGACTTTAGCACTTAAAATTCGATAAAATCCAAAATCCAATGCAAATACTGATGATGAAACTTATTTTGAAAAATTATTGGATCAAACAGATCATCTCCTGCACCAAAAAAGAAGAAAACTCGAGTCTGATACTGAAAAAAGTAAAACTACAAATATATCGCAAATAGAAAAATTTCAAGGTGGAATAAGCCCTCTGTCTGATTCTTATTCTTCTTACTGCTTGAATAGGCCCATCGGCTGTAAATGCGGCGGCATCATTTTTTTTTGTGATATTTCACAATCCGTAAGTGATATTAAAAAAATTTCAAAACAAAAGTTGTTTGTTTTTCACAGTTATATCCAATTATGCCAAAATCGGCATCGCCTATCGGCAGTACCTGCGGCGGCATCTGTTTTTTTTGTGATATCTCAGAATTCATAAGTGATATTAAAAAACTTTCAAAACAAAAGTTGTTTGTTTTTCACAGGCAGCATCTTTTTTGTGATATCTCACAATCCGTAGGTGATATTAAAAAACTTTTAAAACAAAAGTTGTTTGTTTTTCACAGTTCTAGCCACAATTAGTTTTCAAAACAAAAGTTGTTTGTTTTTCACAATTCTATCCAATTATGCCAAAAAATATTAAAAAACTTTCAAACAAAAGTTGTTTGTTTTTCACAGTTCTATCCAATTATGCCAAAATCGGCATTGGTTTCCATTGGAGATTTCATAGTTGATCCCTTGTGACTCTCCGATGGACATTGGTTTCCATTGGAGATTTCAAAGTTGACCCCTTGTACCCCTACTTCCGATGGGCCCACAAAATTTTTATTATGCCCATTCGATTTCAGATATATATTTTGGTAATCAAAATTTTTTCCCCTACTTCCTATCTCATCGCCAGTATACTTTGGTAATCAAAATTTTCCCCTACTTCCTATCTCATTGCGACCCACAAAATTTTTATCATGCCCATTCGATTCTTCAGATATACTTTGTAGTAATCAAAATTTTTTCCCCTACTTCTTATCTCATCGCATTTCTGAGAAAAAAGGTGGTACGGGTGTTAGAAAATCCTACTTCCTATCTGATCGCGTTTCCGAGAAAAAAGGGTGGTACGGGTGCTCAAAATCACCCGGTATACAGTATATATATACTATATTAAAATTAAAGGAATTAATTATGTTCCAGAAGGTTTTGGAGTCTTTATTAAAAAAGAAAATTCTGTACTATACTGTAGCAAAGCTAAATAATACTATACTGTAATAGGATTGCGAAAATATTTTCTCAGGGTAAAAGGAGTTGCTAAATGGAAAAGTTTGAGAAGTGCTGATCTAGAGTAATTATATTGCACATTTTATTTCTTCCATCTTATCCATATTTTCATTATCAAATTCATTTGAAAGTTAAGTGAACAGTTTTTGCAGTGATCTTTTAAGAGGTTTATCTGTGACATAATATTGTTATTTATAAATATATGTTTCTTAATTTATGTTTGATTTGCATTCCAGAAAATATTGCATAAGTCAAATATTTATATATATATATATGATCTCAAACTCTTTGGTGTTTACATCAAACAACTGACCTAGATAATTTTGTTATTGATACGCAACTGCGATCTTTTAGCAAAGAAAAATAAAGATAACAAAAAAAATTACAAATTTGTCGTATTTTTTATAAACAAACATTAATATTTATATTGTACTAAGTATATTACAACATGTAGCATTTAATAAAAATAAGTTATTCAGTGTATTTCACAGATATGTCTTTCTTCAAATAAGTTTCTGTATATTATGTAACAATTCGTAACAAATAGAATTTTGTGTTTGTACTGTATTTTTATTTAATATATTATATATTTTTGTCACTTTCATCATTGCCGATTATATATTAACCTATATGAAAGTATTTACTCTAATCAGTTTTTAAACATCGGTTAACTTATCCATTTTTTTCTGAATATATATAACTGATATTTGATTTTGATCCATATTATAAGTTATTTTACGTTTTATCTCATGTAAAAAGTTTTTTTTACAGTTCTTAGAATAATTATGGATATAATAATCAATAGGATTATTATTTTAACGTTACAGTTGAAAGAACTTTCGGAACGTCAAAGACAAATCAACCGAAACAAAGCTCTTAAAAAAGGTCTTGATCCAGAGTGAGTGAACTTTTTATTTTATTTTATTTTTTTATAAATATTAAAACACAGTACAATATTTTTCCTCAGCTTTAAATTCTTGCAAATCTTATACATATTTTGAATTGTTTGCATTTTTTTGTGTTGTGTCACAGTAATCTGCTAAACGATAAAAGCTGTAAACATCAAATTTGGCAGAATTCTTTCTGATGATCCAATTTGAATAATCAAACCATTGAATATTTTTTATAATATGTATTTTAAAAATATAGTATACTCTTGATTATCCGGGATAATGAAGATGGGACTATACAAGGATAATTGAAAAACACTTTTAATCCGAATTTTCTTTTGTTTTATTGCATTTTACAAATACTTATATATATAAAGCAATTTATTTTAACTAAATAGTTGTTATAACAATAACATTCTAAACAGATAGAGATTTTTGTTTGTTTTCGAAAATCCTAGAGATTTTTTTCCTAATTTCTGAACAAATTTTCCTCAAAGTTAACATTATATAGTACTTTGCTAGAGTATATGAGTCAGTGGAACGTTCCCACTGACTCAAATAGTATAACAAAGTGCCTACGCAGAACAGTGATGTACTATAATTGGTGCGCTTGTTAAATTTTTTTTTTCCACCATCTTCATCTTCCTCTGGAAGATGTATAAACAGATAGACATTTTTGTTTGTTTTCGAAAATCCTAGAGATTTTTTTTCTAATTTCTGAACAAATTTTCCTCAAAGTTATCATTATATAGTACTTTGCTAGAGTATATGAGTCAGTGGAACGTTCCCACTGACTCA
Organism: Olivierus martensii; assembly: GCA_000484575.1. NCBI lineage: Eukaryota > Metazoa > Arthropoda > Arachnida > Scorpiones > Buthidae > Olivierus > Olivierus martensii. The sequence goes on from AYEL01071374.1 coordinate 25,818, forward strand.
AATAGTATAACAAAGTGCCTACGCAGAACAGTGATGTACTATAATTGGTGCGCTTGTTAAATTTTTTTTTTCCACCATCTTCATCTTCCAGAGGAAGATGATTTCCAACAAAAATAACCAATCTATATCATTCATATTTTGAATCTTTGTTCACATAAATCCTTCTATAATTTATCAAATTTTTATTTGTTTGAGATTTAAAAATCTTATGAATTTTTCGTTATCTCAGGTATTACAAGTGTATATTTATAGTACATAATTTTATCAATCAAACAGATTATCTGGAAGATGATTTCCAATAAAAATAACCAATCTATATCATTCATATTTTGAATCTTTGTTCACATAAATCCTTCTATAATTTATCAAATTTTTATTTGTTTGAGATTTAAAAATCTTATGAATTTTTCGTTATCTCAGGTATTACAAGTGTATATTTATAGTACATAATTTTATCAATCAAACAGATTAAAGAAAACGAAACAAATAAAAATATAATTATACAGGTAGGCCTCGATTAGCGCGAATAATTGGTTCCACGAATTTCTCGCGCTAATCGAAGTATTAACTCTATGGAAAATATGGTAATTGGTTCTTGCTTTGTGAGATTCCG
>AYEL01071375.1:0-32124 GCA_000484575.1 Olivierus martensii
GGAGAAGGTGGAAGTAAGTTAACTTTTAAACTAAAATATAATACGTTAGCATATAGGAAAATAACGATAAATAAATAATAGAGTGCATAATAAAATAAAAATAGGATAGGTCCAAGTTAACTTCCTCACAGTACTTTTGTAAAATCAATATAACATGTAAATTGAAAGTTAAGTGTATTCATTTTGTATAGTACGACATCACCTCTGGCAACAATTTAGTAAAGTAAATCAACATGTTTTGTTTTAATTTTACTCAGTTTATTTGTAAATAAATTACAAACAGAATAAAATAGTCCTTGTTTTTTTGCATATATATGTTTTTTAAAATAGTCCTTGTTTTTTTTTTGCTATAAATATAATTGTTTTTATTTCATATTTGTTTATTCAATCAAAAAGATAACATGTAAATTGAAAGTTAAGTGTATTCATTTTGTATAGTACGACATCACCTCTGGCAACAATTTAGTAAAGTAAATCAACATGTTTTGTTTTAATTTTACTCAGTTTATTTGTAAATAAATTACAAACAGAATAAAATAGTCCTTGTTTTTTTTTGCTATAAATATAATTGTTTTTATTTCATATTTGTTTATTCAATCAAAAAGATGATTATTTTCTTAAACATATGGTATGTTATAGAAATTAAAAATCTCTTATTCACGTTCTGCATATTGCAAATCAGCTATATCCTAATGGCAGCATATCATGCATGTTGGAAAAACACAAAACTTCTCCTGGTGTAAGGCTGACTTCATTTGATATCAAACAACTAATTTAAGTCCCACTAGCAAATCCAACAGTTAGATGGAAAATGCATACTGAATTTCATGAAAATTAACATACCATGATGAAGTCATGGTATGTTAATTTACCAAATAACTTACCATGACTAATAAAAATAATTCATATATAAAATTATAATTCATAAAAATATCTTACTTATAATATTATTGCTTTTGTATAGATAATTTTTATTTCTCACAGGTTGTTAAAAATTCACTTACTTTTCCCACTGATGAAAAAAATTCTTCTAAATCCCGTGTTCTAACTCTTTGGGAAAGTTGCATACAAAATACTGTTCTTTGATCTTTATCTTCTGAATTTAATTCTGCTGACATTCTAAAAATAAAATCAAATTATTTACATTTTGAATGATCATAAAAACTTAAAATCATCATAAAAATAATACAAATAAAAACATCAAATAAATAATTTTAATATATGTACAGTTGATTCTGCTTAATTGGGCCAAATCTCAAAAATCAGAAACCAAATATAAACTAATACATAATTTAAACGCTTAATTGGGATAGTAGCAGAAAAGGAATTTAGCAATTTTTTGACATTTTAGGGATTTTTCAAAAATATGTCAACACTATGTACACTATTATTTGGCAACACTAGCATGATGCGAATCAGTCATCTATCATCGTGCATCTGACGCATCTGGCAAGTATACAAGCCATCATAGACTCGCTGATATAACTGGTGTATGAAAATCTACCATAATGCATCTCCTACAACAAGAAAATCAACTGTGTGAAGAGTAGGCATTACAGAAAGAAATTCCAGGAACATCCAAAAGAAAGCACAATGGAAAGGATTCAGAAGTCGAAGAAGAATTAGATCAATGGTTTTCTATAGTTAGTGGGCAAGGCATGAATATCAGCAGTCCAGTGTTGAAGGCGAATTCAGAGGAGATAGCTAAAAAATAATAATTAAGTACCTATTTTAATAAAGCATTAAAATAAGCACCTAATTATTATTTTTTTTACCTACTTATTTACTTATCTATGTAGTACATATTTTATTTTAGGATTTATTATTAGTTCATTTAATTGGGGCAGCTGCTTAATTGGGCCAAAATGGCTTAGTCCCAATGTGTCCCAATTAAGCGGAATCAACGGCATATATATATAATGTAAACCTCTTAAGAACAGTTATTTTTTGTTGTTATTTCAAAAAATAACAAACAAAAAACTGTTTTGAATATTTTATCTATAATAGGAATATTTGAAAGTAACCAGCAAACAATAAGCTAATTTCCTTTATGATCATTTATTTATATTTATTACATGTTGATTATATCCGTGTATCATGAGTATATATTAGTAATATTTGTAAAATAATATATAAATAATCCTTTTATAACACAGTAGTTAGATTTCTATAAAATCTCATATAGTATAAAATAGTATTATACAGGACTAAGTAACAATACAAAAGTAGATGTTATGCAAACTCTAGCAAACATGGACCGAAATACAGTTAGCTTATGGGAAAAGGAGTCATTTAACCACACTGGGATCATAACCAACTTATAGGTAGGCTTCTTATAAATGTTTGTAATATAATCCCCATTTTCCATGTTTACATATAAGTCTAGAAAGTGAAAGACACTAGAAGAGACCTGTTCTATTTTAAGTCCTAGGGTATAGTCAGTGAGCATGTCAGCCATTTGTTCCTCTGAACTCATACCTTTCCATACAACACAAATGTCATCTACATATCATAGGTACAACTTGAGTTCAAACTTAAATAGTTCCAAAACCAAAGTCTCTTTAAACATTATCACAAGTTCTGCCATCACCCCGGCTAGTGGCCACCTATGGGGACCCGTCCTCTGAAAATAATAATTGCCATGGAATACATAATAGGAATTATACCTGATAAGATGGCAAACATCCCTTATTTTTTTTTTTTTTCATCGTGAGAGTGCCAATCTTACACTTCTTGCACCGTATCGTAAATTTTGTTGCTCATGATTCGTCTCCAATTGAGTGGATCGAACGAATGTCTAAGGATAACTACTCATTATAGTTTTTTTTTACTTCTAACGATACCTTCCAATTTTTTTCCTTTATTGAATCGATTGTTCGATAAGAACGACAGAAATGATAGAGGTTTATACGCAAATTATATATATTTTCTCCCTCTTCAAACTTCGATAATTTACTTTTCAAAGTCAGTCCACCTGACAAAACACGCTTGAAATCACGAAAATTCTACGATTTGACAATTCTGTTTTATAGTTATCACCAATCTAAAATTATCTAAGAAGCAAAACTACCTACTTGAATATAGGCGAGATCACGCAATAACACACAATCTTATCACGCAAATAAATTTAATTTTGGCCACTTTAATTACTCTCGGCTCGTCGTTTATTGTTTAAAATCGTAACATAATTAATAATATTATTATTCTCCGGTGTTATCTATAGTTTACAGTTTGAGATTATTAATAAAAGGAAACGACTTAACATCCACTCGACAGAGTTACGAATAATCGGAAAATAGATTAAAAGCAATAATAGCCGAATAATTAACTCAGAAAAGTAATTATAATGTTAAAAATCACTTTACAGGCAGCGTCAACAACTATTCGACCGGATTTTTAATATTTAAAGAGTCAAACGGATGAGTCGATTCTGTATGTCTTCTGTGCATTCAGACGAGCAATTGAATTTAAGCTATTTTCTCCACCATTCAGGTAACATCTAAAGGACGTAAGAAGTGGAATCTCTTAAAAGAATAGTTTCACGAAGTGTTGGGTGATCAAGTGCGAAAGAATTTAAAGAACGAAGAAACCAATCGGTGCTGGAAATGGTTACATCCACCACCACCACTACCACCATCTTCTACCTTCGCGTGTTACAGAATTAAAAATTTACGAATGTTTGTTAAAGTTTTTTATTTATTTATTATCGTTATTAATTTATGCGGTATCAAAAATTTAAGATGTCATATAGGTAATTGTCGTTACCGGTTCACAAATGACAAGTTTTTAATTTAGATGCCAGAGACAATATGCATAATATATAGACTCTCTCTCTCTGCTCTCTTAAGGTGAGAGAAAGAGAGAGGATACAGAATGCACACACAAAGATCGATTTTCTCTTAAAACTCATAAATATGAAAATCTTATCGTTACTTCATTTTGATAATTCAAATGTGTAAATTCTATTTTCACGCTAGTCCCGTTTGTTTGAATAAACACGAAATTATTTTTAAGAGTGATTCATTGTCTTTGATAAGATGGCGCTTTGCAAGGAAGGAAGGAAAGAAATGTTTACCGAATTAATTAATTTCTTGAATGAATGAGGTAGATTTAATACGGTTTGCGCCCGTGCAATTGCTTTTAACTTATTAAAACTACTCAGTGTTTGAAGCTGTAGAGTTATTTACGCCAGTATTCATCAACAAATTGCGCTACGTTAAGTCGAATTAATGGCGTTACCGATAACGCTACACAATTTTATGTTTTTGTGTATAGATCGCATCGTTAATCTGCGCCTGCTTCTTATGCATATAAAGCAATATTTTTGTTTTTTTTTTCCCCACTAAACTTCTAGGAGTGAGATTTTTTTTCGATGCTTAAGTGTAAGCTTAAATTCATTATAAAAAATTATTAACCATACCAGAGTACAGATTAGTTCATCAAACACTTAACATTAATGATTTAAATACGAAAAAAAAAAATCTTAAGTAGAATATAACATTCTCTTTAAGTACAAAATTATTTTTAGTGCAACTTAGCTAAGAAAGATTTCTTACGGCTTTTAAACCGAATAATGTTTTCTGTTTTTATGTAAATCTTATAAAAAAAAATTCTCATTAATTGGCAGCAACGTGGAGTTTTTCAAATAAAGAAATGTCCCGTGGGTCTATAGTTGCTTAATCAACTCTACTGCTAAGCAACTGAACCTGAAATGACTAGGTTTTAATATTTCCGGATAAACTCGAATGCCTTCAACAAATATTTATCGTGTCGTGCATCTCGCTTCACGTCTGTCTTTCTATTTCTACACAATATATTTTGATACGTTGTCCCTCAGACCATATATATATATAGATTTTTTTTTATTCGCAAAATTTACAACTTCCATAACAAATACAGGAAAGGATCTACAGAATGTCATATTTTTTAAGATATCTTTGTCGAGTCCAAGCGTCTTTATGTGTGTACAAACACGATTGAGAGATTGAGCACGTATCGATTTTAACGAATCAAACGTTGCAGTTATCGGGACAATAAAATAAATAAATAAATAAAAAAAAGAATGGAAATATTTAAAAATTATATTTAACAGCAATGTTTTCCTCACACAAAAACTCAAAAATACAGTGTTATATGCACTGTTTACCATAATTTTCTAACTGTAATAGAGTGAAACTGTGTTGTAGAAGTACCATGTTATACAAGAACTGATTATATTATATTTTGATGACTTTTGTATATAATTTGAAAATATCAGACAATTGGCATTACTGGATTTTCATTATTCTCTATTAATTCATTCATAAGAAGGTTCTGCAGGTTTCATATTAAAATTTTAAAAATTAATTTTGATTAAGTTACAATTTATAAATGAGGTGTCAAACAGAAACTTTATCTTTTTTGCATTGTTTATTGAAAATATATATCATAAGTGTATCATTTTATTGATAATTTTCATTTCTCTTAATATAATTTCTAAAGTACAAGCATCTTTTAATTTATGAATTTTCAATTTAATGAACTATTGAAAAAACTAAAGCACTTTTTAGCAGTCCATAAAACTTTACTAACCAGAGGTTTAACCTTGGATGGATGTTGTTTGACAATAATTATGCACCCCTGGTGTATTAGTCACTTGTTTCGACTGCAGATAACACAAAAATAATTGTATTGTTTAAAGTTTTGGGTTATATTTAAAATATAACTAATATAAACAAACAATCAGCTGATTTCAAAAAACCGTTAATATTTCCTCGCCAGAATACTAGGACGCCGACTTCCGCGTCGATCGTCAAGTGTGGTATAGGTCGCTTTAGGACACCAACTTCCGTGTCGATCATCAAGTGTGGTATAGGTCGCTTTGTTTTGCTGATAAGTTAAAATTTATAAATTTTTAAATAAAACTAATTTATCGAATTTTATGTGAAAAAGCTCTAAAATCGTATTATTTACAAGGGGCCAAACTTTCCCAAATTTTAATTTACTGGATCAAGATATTTACAAGGGGCCAAACTTTCCCAAATTTTAATTTACTAGATCAAAGATATCTGTAAAAAAGAAGGAAGGATAAAATCTGAAGGAAATGTGGAACATGATTTTGAAGTCGGACAAATTCGGATAAACTGTTCTTGAATTTTTAGGGGTGCAAAGATCACAATTATATTAACTAATTCAGATTGGGTTTGAATTAAAGGGGTAATTAAAAATTTATTAAAATATCGAGGATTGGGTTCGAATTAAAGGGATAATTAAAAATTTATTAAAATATCGACGGAAAATCAATTAATTAAAAATTTATTAAAATATCGACGGAAAATCAAATTTTTGAATAATATGACAGAAATATGAAAAAAATAATGATGAAAATCAAATTTTTGAATAATATGATAGAAATATGGAAAATATGATAGAATTTGAAATTTTAACCATTTTTTATCGATTTACGCAAAAATTACAAAGTTATTAAGTTTTAAATTTTGTCTTTGACCAAGTTATTGGAGCAGATGACGGTGCACGCTTGTCTTGGTGACCAAGGCCTTGGACCGGAAAAGGTTAATGGGAAAGGTTTCTTCACTGTTAAGTATGTTAAAAGGATGGTTCTGTTAAAAGGATTCTATCAGAAGAAGTATGATAGATCAATAGAGAAAGGAGAGGACACAATCATCTCCATTTTTTATATAAAATCAATTACAATTTACAATTAATACAATTATAAAATAGAATTATAGTTTGTATAACTTTATAATATACAAAACTTTATAATATAGCTCTCAATACAGTCTCTAAATGGTGTAATAGGGTTGGATTATCTGTTAATCCAGCTAAGACTGTCATTGTACCTTTTACATGAAGAAGACAATTAGCGGGGCTAACTGAACAGTAATTCTTCGGCAAAAAGTTGCAGTTTTCTACCTGGGTCGAATACCTTGGTGTTATGTTAGACAAGGGATTGACCTGGAAGCCTCATGTAGAGTTTATTGTCAGAAAGGCCTGTAAAGCCCTATGGGCTTGCAGAGGTATTTTGGGTAAGACTTGGGGACTTAAACCAGGGCTGTTACATTGGATATATACCATGGTTGTGAGACCCGTTATTATCTATGCTATTATAATTTGGTGGCAAAGAGTTTTATTTAAGACAACTTGGGAAGATTCAAAGGTTGGCCTGTCTGAGCATCAGTGGGGTATGAAGACTGCTCCTACTGCTGCTACTGAGGTCCTCTTGGAAATTCCTCCTTTGAATTTGTTTGTTGAGGTGAGTGTCCGAGAGGGTTATTAAAGGCTCCATTTTTGTGGGAGAGGGATTTCTTGGACCCACAAAGTGAAGCATTTATCTTTTGAATGGGACAGTTTACACTAACATTCTTGGGATGGTTAATGATTATATGGTCCTAGTTTTAACTTCTTTTGACCCGTCACTGTTGTTTTTCCCAGTTTGGAGGGCTGGGGAGGGGGATTCAAATGCAATATGAAGTATGGTTTGGTTTGGTATATGGATGGTTCCACTAAAACAACCACTGATGTTGGGGTGGGGGTTTACTGCAAAGGGATGAGAATGTCTTATTCCTATTCCATTGGGCAGTTTGCCACTATCTTTCAAACAGAAATTTATGCTATTTCTGTATGTGTTAAAATTAATCTTGATAGGAGATATGTCAATAAACACATTTATATCCTATCTAATATTCAGGCTGCTCTTAAAGCACTTGATAGTTCCCGCTTTGCTTCTAAGCTGGTATGGGAATGCTGTCTTCTCATTGAGGAACTAGCTACCAGGAACAGGCTGCAACTTGTTTGGGTGCTGGGGCACAAAGTGATTGAGGGCAATGAGATTGCTGATGTGCTTGCTTCTTATCCCTTTCCTGGACCTGAGCCTGCCCTGAGCAGCAGATCTGATCATTTGGGCAGGTTGTCAGGGACTGGTTGATGGCCCAGAATCTCATTTTCTGGAGGTGTACTCCTGGTCTTAGGCAGGTGAAAACTCTTATTTTGGGTTTCTCTAAACAGAGAACTAAAGATTTGCTCTCACTGCATAAAAATGAAGTTAGAATTGTTACAGGGCTCTTTACTGGGCACTGTCATCTTAGAAGTCATCTTTATTTAATTGGAATTGCTAACAGCTCTACTTGTAGATGATGTCAGGATGAGGATGAAACTCCTCTTCACATTTTGTGTGAATGTGTGGCCTTTCATGGCTAAGGTATAATCTTCTTGGGTTGTTTTTCCCTACACCAGAAGACCTTGTTATAGTCCCATTGAAGAAGATACTATTTTTCATGATTAAGACAAGACTTGTTCTGGGATGATTCTGTCGGGGGTGGACAAACGAAAGGCAATCCTTAAACCTCCCCCTGCCTTGGAAATATGCTGTGAGGCAATGAACAGAGGTGAATACAAATGTTTGAGCCAATTAAGAAAAGGCGGAATGACCTTAGACACTATTCTGCTAATTTTTTACCACTACTAGAGCTTAAGTAACATCAAGCACCAAAAAGCAAAAACTTGTACATTATAATATATAGTTTAATGTTTGTGTTTTCTGAAATGTAATTTATATGCTTAAAAATTTTATTTTCACTTTTATTTTTATCTTTGTGCTACTTTTATATATGTTGTAAAATTTGTAACTTCGAATAATTTTAAATTTTTCAAACGTACATTGTAATGGCATATTCGATTCTTAACGAATTTGTTCTGTGTTTGAGAACTGTATATTTTAAAAAAACTGTAATAAATGTAAGACCTGATGAGGGCGTTATCATGCTGAAAACATTTCTCATTAAAGTTTTTCTAATTTTGTTGTTATAGCTATGTATTGGTCTGCTCATTGGTGCTGTTATTTTGTTTACTAAGTATATTAACCTAACAGAGCAGTAAGAAAATATAAAGGATTATTTATTACTGATTTTAAGGCAATCATTGTCAATATATATTCAATGACTCTACTAAGATATATAAGAAGATGACTACATATTATCACTTCACACTTTTACTATTCTTTAAGGTCTCTGCAACAGAGTTATCTTCTGCAATTATAATAAAATCTGGTCAAAATATTAAACTAAGAATATTTTGAGAAAAAGATTTGAAATATCTTCTTTTATATATATATATATTAGCATATCTGTGCCCGGCATTGCTCGGGCAGTTCATGGTGTAGTACTTAAGTTAACTTTCTCTTAAATTATAACCTTTTAGATGATTTTCAGGATTTTCTTCAATATATTCTGAAAATCTTTCCCGGGTAGATATGTTTTCTAGTTGAAACATGTGTCTTTTCACTACTTTATCTTTCTTTTTCTATTAGAATTCATTTAACAATCAAATCATTAAATTGCAAATGACTTATTGCAAACACATATATAATTCACTGCTCTCTGTAAATAGTTAAGCAAAACAGCACTAGAAACAGGTCATGATAAAAAGATTCATTATAACTTCAAATGAAGAAAAAATAACTTTAATCATAACACTTTCTCTGCCTAATTGGGCCATCTTCAGCAATAACACAAAAACTCAACAATAATATGGTAGATGCAATCCAGAACAAATTTAAACTTCTATTGCCTTAGCAATTTAAACATAATAAATTGAATATATTACACTATGTAATAAAAATTATACTAGTTTAAATACATTAATTATGCAAGTTATTTAATTTTAAATATTACACTAAAAAATAAACAATACCATAAATATTGACAAACATTTTTATAGCAAGGAAGCTCAGATAACATTTATAAAATATTATCATCATCATTAAGAAAATTTATTAAATCATGTCCAGGCTTGGTAACCCATTGAGTGCCTTTGCCGTGATAAGATGGCAAGATGGTGGAACAAAAAAAAACAATAAAAAACAGTAAAAAATGATATAAACAAAATTCAATTCTGAATTATACAGTGGAACTATCACAGAGCGGTTTTTTTTTTGCTTTTATTGGGTGAAAATAGGTGCCTCTGATAATGGGTCCTAAATTTTCCGATTGCCGAAATTTCCTTTTTAATTCCGTTCTAAAAATAAAAAATATTAATGGATTGTATTTGCAGAATTTGGATTATTTTTCATCGAATCTTATCGATTCTACTTTCTATTCTATTATATTTTAGTAATCTTATTTTTATTTTGGGGTGAGATAAATTTATTTTTGAAATTTTAAACAAAACATGGAATTTTACTATGATGAACTGTAAAATTTGTAAAATTAAAAAAAATTTTGCAGATAATACAAAAATTTTAGTTAATTCTGTTAAAATACAGAATATTTTAACAGAATTAATTCATTTATTGCTTTACTTTTACAGATTATTTTGTAAAATACGAGAGAAAATCGTAATGTAAACAACCCCAGGCAATAAAATGGGGCGTGGCACTTTTATTGTTTTATGATGGCCAGTCATTTCGTGGGAAATTGCAGCCAAGCCAACTTTACAGCACTGCTTGTGGTATTGGGTGTAGAGTGTCAACAAACTATCTCAAAATCAATTAGAGTAAACTAGAAAATAAAAATTATTGAAATGAAGAAAAAACATATCAATAAACATATTTTATTAAAAAATGACAATATTTTAATATATTTTTTCCAATTTTTGTCTAAATTAATTTAATTAATTAATTAAAATTTGCATAATACTTCATTTTTTATCAATAATTTTTTAAAATATCTGATTTTCTTCATTTATATCTCATTTTATTCAGAAGGCTTGCCACTATCAGAAAATACCAAATATTTTGTTGGATGGCTAAGATTTCATATATAAAAATTGTTTTTCTCTGATCTCATATAATGAATGAAAAATTGTGAAAAAAATAAAATTCGAAAGAATTTGTTGCATCATTACAATAACAATAAAAAAAACGTAATAAACTGTGAAAATTTCAAAAAAATTCGATGAAAATTAAGCGAGATATCACAATTTACATTTTTTTTTTTTGCATATTAATGAGGCTTAATTAGAAAAAATCACTACACAGGTTAATAGAACTGGGTTCTATCTTATTTACGGTATTATATCCACCAACTTTCTTCTTAAAAATCTGTATAGCTTCTGCCATTTTTCCCCTTAAGGGGTCTTCTATTTTTTTTATGAGTTTTGCTTGTTCCCAGATGAGTTTTTTTGACAAGTTTTGCTTGTTGTAAAATTCTCTAGGGGAGAGACTTTTTGTAAATTATTTTGAATATCAATTTTATGCACTTTTGTTCTTTTTTCTAGAAGTGAGATGTAAACCTACATATATTTCTTCTCTGCCTGTATCCTTGTTTTAGTAGGAATTTCAAATATGCTGAGGTTCTTACATATTTTTCTACAGTCTTTATTTCTTAATATATTAAATAAAGTGCCCCTTCTACTATAAACAAGATTTCTACTATTTGGTTTCACTATTTTTCTGTTATGCTTCATAAAAATGGGATTAATTTCCAATGTGTATGGTAATGTTTTATTGTTTTAGAGGTTATTTCCATTTTTCATTTTCTTTTTTGCAAAGTTTTTCTTGATGTTTCCCATAAGGCCAATATCTTTGATAGCCATGCAGTGACGTAACCAGGATTTTTTTTGGGTGGGCCAAGGGTGGGCCACACCAATGTGAAAGAATATTCTCCCATATGTGTTTTATTAAATCGTATTTACGTAACAGATTGCTTGATGACCAGTTAAGCAATTGAGCAATCGTGTTCATTGAGAGAAAAATCGCAAAAGCTCTTGATTTGGACAAAGTAATCCATTGTTCCATCGTTTTGCATCATTAAATAAAAATCACCGCATAATTTTGTATTGAGCTGATATCAAATAAATACTTATATTTATCAGTATTTTGAAACTTTATTTTCCAGCTAATCGCATTAATTAAGTACTGCGTAAAATATGCAAAGGATGCATTTTTTGGCAGCTTGTAAATAAAAATTTTTTATCGCTATTAGCATGAATTGCAGTTCGTAAATAAAAATTTTTTATCGCTATTAGCGTGAAATTATGTGGGATTAAATTATGCTTGTGTTTTTTTATTTTCATTTTTATGGAATACAAGGCGTCTTGGATTACCAGGTGTTTAATGTATTCAGTTGTAAATTTTCATTTTTACAAAACTCAAGGCATCTTGGGTTATGTGGTAATGAACTCTTGCGGTTTTCAATTTTATGTTTCAGGTTATATATTCAGGGTGGGCCAGCACATGGGCCAGAACTTTGTTACGTCATTATAGCTATCAAAGATATTGTCCTTATGGGAACATCAATGAATCAAAGATGTTGTACTATCAATAAGTGTTAGAATGGATTTTACCCTTGGTGCAAAATCTGTTCTAACTCTTCATTGATAGTATACTGGATACTCTAGTGGGTGCAAATTCTACATAATATAGTGCCTTTTAATGCAGACATTTTGTAATAACATGGTTTGTTGAATGTGTTTATAAAAAGAGTGATAAGCAGGTATCTTTTCTGAAGATTTTTGTGACATAATTGGCAAAACCTGTTTTAATTTTAATGTCCAGATATGCTATCTCCAAATCATTCTGTTAACATGTTTCCCAACTTTTATTGGTTTAAAGATGACTTTTTGACTATCAGTACGAGATTGAAAAAAACATGATTTTTTAAATGAAATTTTAACCATCAAATGAAATCTTTGATATTTTTAGATAGCAACAAGTCCTCTGATCAAAATGAGCCATGAATGAAAACATTTGGCCAAAATTTTCAGAAATTTATAAAAAACCATGAGTTACATAACATTTGTTGAACGAAGTTACATCATATAATTATTAAAAAAATTATGTGAATTCATTCAAATATTGTCAATTTTATTAATAATTTATATTTATTAACTTGTTCTTACTTCGTTTATACAATTTTTAACAGCATTTTTTATAAACTTTTTATTTATATCAAAAAATCCTAAAATATGTGAAAATAATCTTATTTCATACATATAACAGTTATAATATATTTTATGTTCCTCTAATACCTGAACTACACCATTGAGCTGTACACGGTTTGATCTCCTTCTGCCCTTGGTCCAGTCAAATATTTCTGCATTGTTTGTAACGAGGCTGTTCACATTATGGATAATAGTCGAATTTCTGTCCAACCATGCTCGTCAAGGTTGATGGAAAGAATATTTGACCAGAGTGTGATTGAACTGAACCTATACCAATAGTGTGAATAGCCTTCTCTGTTCAATCAAAATCATTCCAGTACTTTTATTTTTTTTAAAGTTTAAAAAAGATATATACATTTTGAACAATGGAAAACCTATATGGAATTCTGAAAAAGGCGTTTATAAATTAATTAGTACTATTTACCCTCAAGTTTAGCTACATAAATATATACAAAGTGAAATTAATGTAGTGATTTGAATCCATTTGAATATATTTTGCAAATTTATCATCATCATCTACTGAATGAGAATACAGGATTTAATATTCTCCTTCAAGTTTTCTTTGCATTAAACTCAGATGTACCCACATTTCTTTTTACCTTTCTTGTTTCTTAATATTTTCCTCATCAAGAAAGATAGCCATAATTGCCAAATTTTCAGATGAAAAATTTAATGCCATTTTCTATAGCACACCAGCAACTACATCCTACCTAAAGACCAGTTTCAGACTTATTAGTGAGTGAATATGTGAACATGTTGTAAAATGACCAGATTGAGAGTGGAGTGAGATCAAATCATAAGTGGCTTGATAATGTGGATCGGACTTAACTGGACAGCAGATGGTTTATTGTAACTCCACATCCAATGCTCACACCCATGTGCAAGAGAGGCTTGGTTGCAATTTTCTGGGAAGTGAGTGGCTGCTATATAACAATAAAAGTGTCATGTCCCTTTAAATGACCTGAGGATGTTTATGTTTTATTTTTTGTGATTTTTTCCTAAATTTCAATGAAACTGAAACAAAAAAGTGACTGATTAAGATATACAGGGTGCGTCAGCTAAATCCGGACAAAATAAACAATTTAATTAAACAAAATTTTATTTAACAAAAAGAATAAAATTATCAAAATTATCATTTGCACATTATTTTGGGATCCCTTTAGATTAAAATTACTCGATGTAATTCCCTTTCCTTCCCTTCTGCCTCAATTACTGCCTCGATCCTTGACCGGAAACGATGACATGCCCTGCGCAATGCCTGCTTGTCCAGATTCGAAAATGCTGCCTCAATAGCAGCCTGGAGAGATGCCACATTAGGATGTCTCGACCTATTAGAGACCCTTTCAACAATGCTCCATACATAATAGTCCAAAGGATTCAAATCTGGACTGTTAGGAGGCCAGAATTCTTTAGACCAAAACATATCCACGTTGTCTGACTACCAGTTTTGCCCTAAATGACTGGTGTGCGCAGGTGTACCGTCCTGCTGGAAAATGTAGGGTCTCCCGGAAGCCACAGTTTCCATCCAAGGTTTCACTATTCATGTAAGTAAACCTCTTTTGTTATGGTTTCTCCCTTTCCAAAGACGTGTGGCGGCACGACGTCACCTTCACCGGAAACAACAGCTAGGACGTGAACACTGGCTGGAAACTTTGTCCTAGCTATTATGGGGACATCTTCAGGCTCATAGGCAAGCCAACGGTCATTTCTCAGGTTTACTTTGGCATCAACAGTAAAAATTTTCTCATCAAAAAAAAAAAAAAACTGATATGTCCTGCAGCTTCATTCTTCATTGAACACAGAAGCAAGTTGCAGCGAGCAACTCTCTTTGTTTTAGCGGCATCAGACAGCATCTGTCGTACTTTTATGATGTAGGACTTGTACTGTAGGTCCTCATCCACAATTCGACACATTGTGGTCTTACACCCAATGTTTTTGCCAACTGCCTGAGAGATTGCACTGGGTCCTCTGAGATGAGCTCTTGAGCCCTTTGGACAACTTCCGGTGTCCTTGACGATCTCCCCCTGGAATGGCTCTTTCTTGCTGGGTTGGCAGAACCTCCTTCAGACTTCTCTGAAGCCGCATATCTAGCAGCAACATCATAAACTGTTGATCTTGGATAGTTAAAGCTTTAAGTTATAATTATTTTGGAAGGTGAACGTCCAGTGCGAAGGCCTTTGATTATCGCTGCTCTCCGATTATATTCTGCACTTGATTTAACTGATCCCTATTTTGTACTTATCCTCAAACGCATCGTCTGACTGGCTTACTAAAACGTCCGCATCGTCTGTCTGGCTTACAAAAACGTCAGCAGCATCGTAGCGCTGATGTCTGTCTGGCTTACTAAAACGTCAGCAGCATCATAGTGCTGATGTAAAATATGCTTCGATCTTAACTGATCAGCTATTTTGTACTTATCCTCAAACGCATCGTTTAAAACGTCAGCAGCATCATAGCATTGATGTCAAATATGGCGGGAAATTCAATTTGAAATTTGTCCGGATTTAGCTGCCGCACTCTGTATTTTACTTTATTTTAATAGAATTAACCAATATTTTCTTATAATCTACAATATTTTTTAATTTTCAGAATTTTATAGCTCATTTTATGAAAAATTCGATTTTTTGTAAAAAGTTCAAAAATATCATTTATTGAATTGCATAATCAGAAAATACTTTGATGAATTATACTATAAAATTGACAGGATGGAATAAGAAAAAAAATCCAAATTCTGTCAAGCCATTCATATATAAACAATGTTTGTTTACACATAATTTAAAAAAATATTTTGGAAACTAAAAAAATTTAGGAACCACCATCAAAAGGACATATTTTCAATGAATACACACAAAAAAACCGATGTGCAAAAGCTGGATTAAAAAAAAATCAGGACTGAATTTTTTAACTTGTTTTTTTTATTGTATTTTGTTCCATTTTTTTGACATCTATACATGTCAATGACAGCAAATAATTTAACTGATACAGCAGTTAATCAGCATGCCATTGACATTACACTATACTCCGTCTCACTCTCAACTGATAGTGACGTCACGCGATCTTCGGTTGTAACTCACAAGAAACAAGAAGCATTGAAAAAATTAAGTTCCGAAATTAAGTTTATTGGCTTAAATTAACAAAATTGTAAAGTAATGCAAATTTAATTAATTAATAATGTTAAATGAAATGTTTGATGTTTGCAAAAATAATTCTGGAAGAAATCTGCATGGCAGAAAAGTTTTCCTGTACAGACACACTATTATTTCCACTGGCTCATCTATAAATGAAGTGCATATCTGCCAATTTTGCATAAGAATAGTTACATTAACAATAGTTAACATACTCAAAAAAGACTGTAGTAAGCAATACACAACTACCAAACCAGTAAAAGTTAGCAATTTAATGTTTGAAAATAATTATGTTGTAAAATGAATGTGGCATTTGTAAAACAATTACATTTCATTTAAATATTCAGTTAATGATTTAATAAACAATCTAAGCAATTGATAACAATTTAATCTCGATGCTCTAAATTTTTAGGATAGTTTTTAAGTAGTTAAAATTTATAAGTTATTAAAAAAATGCAAATAAACATATTTTAAAAATAGTTTTTAACTGAACTGGAAATAACATCACAAAACTTTCATGCATTACATCTTTTAAATGGAGTCTCAAATCAAAAAATGTGACTAGACTTCATTCTGACTTTTTTACTCATAATTTTATCTTTTACAAGTCTGTAAATTTTGGCACAACCTTTCTGAATCAACCTGTATATTAGTTAAATGTCATATATTTAATTAAATGTCTGAATAAATATAATATTGTTCTTTATATGCCTTGATGCAGCCTTAATATATATATAATGAAACTAAAAAAAATGTGATTTCCTCTTGACAAGTCTAGAGAATTATGGCAAGTCTAGGTATACCTGTATATTTATAAATACTCCCATATCTGTGATATCAAAAATTTTATAACTTCTTGATCATTATCAGTTGCAAATCAGAAGAACTGAATTTGTGATGTCCAATCAGTTTTCAAATTTGAAAACTGATTGGACATCACGAATTTAGTATTCAAATTTATAATGCCATAATTGGGGTTGAGCTTGATGTGATGAAAATTAAGAGGTCAAAATGTTTGAAATAATGTGACAAACTTTATGGATGCTTTCCAGATAATCACTATACTAAAGCTTATATTTCTTATAAAATGCTTGAATATTGTTCTTTGTTTTCAATAATAATAATAATAATAATAATAATTTTCTTAATATTTTTAATTTATTAAAAATTAAAATAGCTAAAAGCATTATTATATATATCAGGGCTGCCCAACCCATCGTTCGCGAGCTACCAGTCGATCGCGACAAGCTTTTTAGTCGATCGCAAGCCTCTGACCATCTTCCGATCAACTCTTTTATTAAACTTCCTGTTTACAATACGTAATAAAGGTTTTTGTTGAAACAAAAAAGTGAGGTTATCACTATTTATGTCTTTTATCGTTTATTAAGTAATAGCAGATTAGATCAATCGGTAAATATAATAATATATCAAAAACAATAAATGAAGATTATTTCGATGTGTAAGCAAAAGTTTGTTGGACAAATGCATTTACAGATTTAAATGTCTTTTCTTTTTTTATTACTCTACTCGGTTCCAGACAACAACATATTGGTGTTCGACACAAAGCATTTAAATTTATTAAAAAATAAACTTCCTCAATTATTTAAATTTTTTTTCTTTTTTAGCCATAATTATGAGCGTAGAAAAGAAAATTAACTTATCATTTCCATGATGAAAGGGAATATGATTTCTTTCTTCCATGGTTAATACCAAATGTTCATGTCTAATATGTAATTCAATTATTGCTATTCCAAAAAGAGAAATATCGAAAGTCATTTTCAAACAGTGCTCTCCAAAAATTTATAAATTATTAATTTATATTTCTTATTTTAACCTGCTATTGTGAAAATGAATATCCGAAAGACTCCGAAATATGACAAGCAAAAATTATAGATTTAAAATCGAACTTACATTCACAACAAAATATGTTCATTAAAAATTTTAAGATTATCACTTTCGTCATATAATCCAAATTTTGAATCAATTGCAAAATCTACACGATGCCAAATATCACATTAAAATTTTTGTTTGTGTATCCATGTAATCGTAGTTTTTTCATATTTTTATGTTGTGAAGAATTGTTTATTTTACTTAATAAGTTTTTAATTATATTGATGACATTGCTATTTTTGTACTTTTATTCCTTGGATATCGGTAGATCGCTATATCGCTCCGGTGAAAAAAGTAGCTCACAATCATGAAAAGGTTGGTCAGCCCTGATATATACTATAAGAAATAGATCTAGAGATTATTTTTTATGCATTTATATATAATTATACAATGATTAAGATTATGCACTTAAGGAAATATATTGGATTAAATATTTTATTTTATTAATATTATTTTATTTTTATTTAGAATTTTCAATTGGTTGGATAATTAATCTTCAATCATTTATCAAAACTCTTTCTCCACCTAATGACTTTAGTGATATAATGCTTTCATAAAATTTATGGAACATGTAAAAAAGTGATGGAATATCATCTTGTAAAGATGTTAGTAACATAAATTATTAAATACAATCCACTCATTATATCCTTCAAATTATATTCATACTGATTTTATATATTATATAATATTTAAGAATTATAATTATTACGATATTCTAAAGCATTTTTCAGTTTTTTTTCAATTCAATGATTATAAAAGTGTAGTTTATGAAAATTAAGAATTATTTTAAACTACTTTTCAAAATATAAAGGAAAAATTGAAAATATTAAAATATAACACTATTAACTTTAATAAACAATTTATTATTTTAAATTATATTAAATATATTACCAATTACTGCTTGAATTTGTACACGTAAATATCCTTTGATATCTCCCTTTTCATTAACAATAGCAACTTTTTGGATCAATGGAACTGGATGTAATAGATTACTCATATATACAAAAGCCCTGAAATCAAATAAATAAGTCAAAGTTACTTATTTTAAAAATACTAATTTTGTAAATAATGAAATTTAAAACTAAATGACTTCTAATGGATACAAACAAACAAAAGGAATATAATCCAAATACTATTACTACAGCTAAATGACTTCTAATGGACTATTTTAGACCAGTTTGATGTTTGTATGATAAGATATAGTCATTGGTACTTGCACTTTCCCAGTATGGACATTGATGATGTTTCAACAGTGATTGCCTTAAAATCACTCTACTTTATAAGTATAAAATGTTTAGCTAAAAATATTTCATTACAGTTCTTTTTTGTTGTGAGGTTGGTTAAACTTAGCTAGCTATTATTTCTATAGTTTCGGCTCCTGTGCAAGGAGGCTTATTATATATGATCTATATATATATATTATAGTACGGGGTGTGGCAGTGAATTGGACCATTTTAAAAACATTATTGAGAGGAAATGAAAAAATTTATTTGTGTATAACAAGTTGGAATACAAAGTAGACATGAAAGCATTTACGTATTTGTGAATGTAAGTCACCAAACCGAAAGCATTGTTGCACAAAATAGTGTTGCACCAAAAAATAAATAAAATTATTGGTGTCTTCACTTGGAGTTATCAGCCCATATTTTTTTGAAAATGAGAATGAAATGGCTGTCACTGTTATGGGACCACATTATGTTCACCTGTTAGAAAACTTCCTTGCTCCTGCACTTGCCCGTAAGCCAGTCAACAACGAAACATTTTTCCAACAAGATGGGACTATCTGCCACATCACATGTGCTTCCATAGCAGTTTTGCACAACCTGTTTCCAAACTTGTGTTATCTTGAGATTTGGGAATATCCCATGGCCGGCCAGATCACCCAATCTTTCAGAAGTGATTTTTTTCTTTGGGAATATCTGAAACCCCAAGTCTTCAAAGCTGCTGCACTCCACACAATTCCAGAACTGAAACATCACATTCAGGAAGAATTTGCAAGAATTCCCCTAAATATGCTGCAAAGAGTAATGGGTGAACTTAGCAAGAGCCTTACTGAGTGTGTACAGTGAGATGACAGTCATCTCAAGATGTCATTTTTGGACAGTAACTTTTTTGGTGCAACACTGTTTTCTTTATTTTATGCAACACTGCTTTCTGTTTGGTGACTTACATTCACAGACAAGTAAATGCTTTCATGTCTACTTTGTATTCCAACTTGTAACATCCAAATAAATTTCATCATTTCCTCTCAATAACGTTTTTAAAATGGTCCGATTAACTGCTGCACTCTGTATATATGATATATTTTATGAAAAGATTTAAATATAAAATGAGATCAAGCTGAAATGCTTAAAAGTGCCTAATACTTGAAAAGAAATGGTGCCTGAGGCACACCAAATAGCTAAACAATGAAAAAAATCTCATATATAATTAATGGCAATATGCAAAGATGATTCTGATCACATGATTATGGTTGGTATGTAATGAGGTAGAAAACAGGCAGCTAAGGAAAAAAAAAATCAATAAATTAAAAATAATATATATGCATAATAAATAAAAAATAATGATGGTGATTTTGTAACAAAAAAAGGAGAGGTAATAAAATATGTAAACGAGGTAGAGAGTATCTTGCCTACTTGTGTTAATATTTTGTGTGTAAAAGCAGATGATATATCTGCTGATGTAAAATCCAAATTGTTTCATTTTCCAACAAATGTTACTGCTGGTTTGTTGTTTTTCTGGTGGTCTAACACACTAATAAATGATTGTTTTAGTTGAGATGGTATTACCTATTTTTATTTTGGTAAGCTTATTTATTTGTATATCAAAAGATTTTGCATGGAGGTCATGGTCCAAGGCAGTGAATAAGGAGTGGATCTTTATAGTAGAGGATAATAGATACTAATGAACTTTTAGCATTCAATTACAGTACAGACTAGAGTCTGAACTGTAATTGAATGCTAAACCTTATGTTAAACCTATAGTATAAATAATATCGCTATAAATTTTACTTTATCATTAATGTTTTTAGTGTAATTATATTAGCATTTTTTCTATATTTTTAAATCTTACATCATTTAAAGAATAAATATCAGCTTCAATTAAGTGAAAAATATATTTATTATACCAAAGAACTTTCGGCTTAATGAAGCCATCTTCAGCGGTTTTTTAAGACAACAAGAATAGAATATATCATTAGAAAACATATTTTAAATTCAAAAAATTAAATTATATAATTATATAAAATTAAAAAATAAAGAAAAGATAAATATACAGAAAAATTACCATACAATGAAGAATAAACTATTTCATACAACTTGCATATATAATTAAACTATTAAAATTTGGGAAGGATTATTTTATTATAATTAATTATTATTATTATTATTATTATTATTGCACATTTGAAAACCATGGCACCAGGATTATTTCGGGAAAATTATTATGTGCAATCTTTATTACGTGCAATCTTTGAGAATACTTCTAATGAAGTATTCTCAAAGATTGCACGTAATAAATTTATTTTTATAAATATAATCCACGCCAAGTTCCAACGCTAAATACAGCGAATCGTACTTTATCGTGTAATGAAAATAGATAGTTTTGCGCTATATAAATAAATTTTAATATTATTATCTATTTTTTATCAATTTTACTCGTTAATATAGTAAAGAAACTGGCTTTATTTTATTAAATTTTTTAGATAACTAGAATATAAAATTTCTATATTAACAGGTATTCTGACTAAAATTAATTCGTATAATAAAAATAAATTATAGTCGAGATGAAATCAGAATTATATATAGTCGTAAAGGATTGTAGTTATCACCTATGGTTAGTAATTAATAAAAATTTTTATTGTTATTTCTTATTTTTGTTTTATTAGATACTGTAACTTTTATCAGTTAAGAAGAAAAATTTGATTTTACTTATGGATTTAAATTTATATTTCGAGAACGGGAAAAATATTTTTAAAGTGTTTGATTAAATAATTTTAATAAAGAAAATTGTTTATCGAAAGAAATTAAAATAGATATATTATATATAATTATTTCTTTATATTCCATCATTTAGCATTCGTCTACCATTATTTTATTTGTAGAATAGAGATTAAATATATTATTTCGCATCGATAAAATATGTTAAATCTAAGATAAAGTAATTTATTAAGTTAACAAAAACAAATAATATAAAATATAACTCAATATAAATATATATTGTTATAAAATAGGCTCTTCTACTTAATGAAAAAATTCGGATATAGATTATCCTATGTCATAATATAATTATGTAAAATTCGTCACAATTTAATAAATATGTGGGAATAAACTTTCGATGGATGGCACTTTTAGAGCCCATCATTGGCTGGCCAGCATCCATGATGGGATCAGTCGGATGCATTTTACTTGGAAACATAATTTTACTTAGGAAAAATAGCTTTAAAAAGTTTCGCATTGGTATTTGTTCCATCGTAGACTACACATTTTGTTCAACTAGGAAGTAGCTTTATAATACATATTTTGAATTTTGTGTAAGTGATTTTTCGAGAATTTTAATCTTGTGTTTTAAATCGATTCGATCTTTGAATAAAATATACCGGAAATAATAGTAATTTGGATTTTTATATACCGAATTTGCGTATTTCAAAATATTTTATTTCGAATTCTTTACTTAAAACATTGACATAAGATAAAAAAAATAATTTCAGAAATTAAAAAAAATTTTCTTTGTAAATCGAAATTCATTATATATCTCTACTTCCGAGTGTTTTTATTTTCTTTCGTTTCTTACAAAAAAATGTGCTTATGATTAAATCGAAGCATTTGGACGATTCGAATTATAACCCATTGATTTCCATTTCATTTTGTTTTACCAACCAATACCAAAAGCGAAGCGATTACGTTTTAACGCGTATATTCAATTGCCACTGAAATCCAGGAACGACAAACATGGCGGCGAATAAGCGGACGACGCTAGTTGGCGGTACTTTCTATATACAGAGCTTTACTCAGATAGAATACTAAAAAGCGGAGCGAAACAAGGTCTTACACAGCCCATCAGAGAGAAAGAACCAGGCGGTAGAATCTGTAGAAGGACTTGTTCGCCTGTTTGTGATATTCTCCACCATCCGGCGAAGGGGTCAGCCGGATGGTGAAGACGGGGCTAGATGGGCCAGATTCAGACCTCATGAATAAATTTTCCAGGAAATGGGATTCAAGAATCGAACCCGAGTCTCCAGAGTAGAAATCCGAAGCGCTTCCATACAGCCAATCCTGCCTAATTGTATTGTAGAAGTGTTTAAAGGATAGGATCCATTAGGCTCCCTTTATTGTTGACCGGATTGGTGGCTTGGAAACGCTTGGGCCTTCCAATCTGGAGGACCCGTGCTTGATTCTCGGGTCTCGCCCCTTAAAAATATTTATCATGGGATCCTGGACTGGTCCTTCCGCAGGAATGGACAGCCTATGGAAGTTTCATCCCACCACTTACCAGTTAGTACTTTGACTGAATGGAAAGTGGCGACAAAATTCAATATGAAAATAATCCGGTTTATTTCGATTCATTGGTGCTGAAATTTTCAGTGACTTCAAGTTTGATGAGAAATACTTTACAATACTGTAGTGCAAGATTTAATCGAAATCATTGAACAAGACGACTTTTAGAAGTAGGCCTATATGCTGAAGAGAAAACGTAATAGATATTTTTTGCAGATTTTTGTTATTTTTAAATTATTAGTTCTTTTATAGATTAAATTTAAAGCTTTAGGTTTGGCATTCTATGTTCTTTCGGATAGTTTTCTCGAATATAAATGTAAATATTTAACCTAGAATGAAAGCTATAATGAGTTGAATTTAGGCCGAAATGATCCTTGTAATAAAGCGACCGGATGTCCGAGTGGTAACGCTGTCGGCGTGCCACGCAGGAAGACCCGGGTCTGATAATTCCTACAAAGGTTTTCGGGGTGCTGGGCCCGGCCCGGCGATTCGCGTCCTTCACCATCCGGTCCCCTCCACGGGTGTGGCTGCAGCCCGTGGTTGGAACTGGTCCCACCCCTTAGTAATCTCTCTGATTGGAAAGGGGCGTAAAATATGCAAAAAAAAAGATCCTTGTAATAAGAGATCATCAGCATAAAATTCAAAAATTCCTAAAAACAAATTTTTATAAATAAATTTACTATTGTTTTCTTTTCATAATTTTGCTTAATCAACCTTGAAAGTCCAAAATCTATCTAGTAATTCTCCACATAGGAAAGAATAGGCCTATATATTAATAGCTGCATTTAGCGACAGTATCGCAACGTCCCTCGCGTTATGAAATAAAACTAATGCGGAATACACACGTATGCGAAATTTAGTCATTCGCATTTTACTCAGTTAGGTTAGGTTAGTTAGGTAAGCCGCCATATCGCGCAAGTGATATACTTTATCTGGCGGCGGACACTTTTAGAGCTCATCATTGGCTGGCCAGCACCCATGATGGGATCAATCGGATGCATTTTACTTGGGAATCCTGAAAAACAAAAATTTTCACGTCGAATATAGTACATTTAATCTCTCCGATTTTACTCGGGAGCTACTATCTTAAGACGAAGCTATTCCAGCGCCCACTGCGGGCCACTCATATCCGTGAGGCAATCGACCGTCGGATGAAGAAAAAAATATTTGGAATGTTTCTAATTAAATGGATAGACGGTCTAAAGATGAAAGTCATTCTAAACAATACACATACATGCATACAAATACTTTTTATAAAGAAGTACTACAGGAGACTGAATTTAAAATGCTAAAACATTTTTTTATATTATTATTCTTATTAACTAATGTGTCATTTTAAGATGTTTGTTTATAATATTTGGCCAAATCTCTAGTACAGGGATCAACTATTATCCTATTATCACGGCTTGAGGTTAAAATGATTTAATACAAACAATTGTATATACAGTACTGCATTTACAAAAGCTCGATGCCCAGAAGATACGTATGGTATAACAAGCCTCCAAGTCCTACATATTGAAATGAACCGAATAATCTCTTCCAGGGTTCTAACAAACAAAAAAAAATAAATATATTATTTATCATTTAGAAAACAATAACACATTTTATTTATAAATAATCCAATTTTATTCGTAGTTAATCAAGAAAAATTTTTATATATAGCATTCTAATACCTCCAGTCGAATAGCCAATGGCGTAAACCACTCTTCCAGCTAACCATATCACTCCATACTTGTAACTTTTCACCTAATTGCATTCACATTAATCGGCCTTAAAGTAAAAACTTAAATGAATATGTAGGACCAAAGTACTTACCGGATCAGTTAATCCAGCTAATAATAACAACACCAGAAAGGATGGGTAATTTTCTACGCTATAAATGGAAATCGACTCTGAATTTAAGAGAAATTTCATATTTTTAATTACAAGTATTATAAAGCTTACAAGTTCAAATGAGATCGCTGCATGCAGTTGAATACCTTATTGGTTTCGCTATACATAGCGGGATACTGTAAGAAATATATCAACAGTATTAATTTTTTATATTTTATTTATAACTAATGTTTATATAAATATACAGCCAAAATACTGTAGGATCCAAAAATAAGAAGAAATTCGGTTTCTATCTGTCAAAGAAAGTATGCAAAAGTACAGTATATTCAGAGTACAATATTATTTAAAATATCCAACTACATTCAGTTGCGAAAGAGCCAGATTATCTATACAGATATTATTTAAATTATGTAGTTATGTTCCATGTTGTTTGTCATGATTATTTTGTACTGCCGAATTGGCAACAATATAAGAATGGGCAATCCAATGAAACAATGACCATGGACCAAGGACGAAACGTCCCTGCCATGGATAATGACATAAATACTGTATTGTATAAGTGGCACTACTACTCCTGGCACTTTATGGCTGTGAAGTTCACGTTGGCTGCTGTACTAATGTTTATCAGAGCTGGAATTAGGGTGAGGCGAGCGAGGCATCGCCTAGAGCGAAAATTATGAAAGGATGAGAAAATGCAGTTGAAATTTCATATATAAAGTTAATTACATTTATCTCGGTTAGGTTAGGTTAGTTTTATTACGCCGCCATATCCTCATGGGATATCGCCATTTATAGCTCCCATCACAGGCTGGCCAGCACCCATGATGGGGTTCTCTCATCACAGGCTGGCCAGCACCCATGATGGGGTCAACCGAAGGATGGAGTTCAACAGGCCGGGCCCGGACCCCTCCTGAAAAATTGGTGGTGTGTTGACTCGGATTTGAACCCGGATCCTCCAGGGTGGTAAGCCGAAGCTTTCCCAAGTAAGCCGAAGCTTTACCACGCGCCCGGATCCCTCCTGAAAAATTGGAGGTGTGGGACCCGGATTTGAAACAGACCCCTCCTGAAAAACTGGAGGTGTGGGACCCGGATTTGAACCCGCTCCAGGGTGGTAAGCCAAAGCTTTACCACGCGGCCATCCGGCCGACACTCCTGAAAAATTGGAGGTGTGGGACCCGGATTTGAACCCGGATCCTCCCAGGGGTGGTAAGACAAAGCTTTACCACGCGGCCATCTAGCCGACCATTTATCTCGGCAATATTTCGTGCTCTAGAGTCTGTCTACAAAACGTAACGTTATTAATGGGTACACTTCCGACGCTGTTGTCAAGTATAGTTGATGTCAGACTTTATGGGGAGTATAGCTCTCTAGGATTTGAAACTTGGACAATCGAAAAAGAGAAAGAGATTAAATACGAGCATTAGAGATGTGGTGTTGAATGCGGGAAGATTTCTCGATCGGAGAAAGTAATTAACGAGAAAGTGCTTCATAGGATTAGTTAAAAAAGAAAGATTCTCAACTCGATAGAAAAGAGAAAGAATGGACTGTTGGACATCCGATAGGCCATCCCGAATCTTTACAAATTTGTTGGAAGGGAAGATGGAAGGCATTCTTGTAATTGAGATATTGCTTAACATATTCACGCGCTACGCGTAGCCAAACATCGTCATCTCCATCAAATACCTCAATATTTGATGCAACTTTCTTATACTGAGCTAAAGTATCGACCACGCTACTCGAGTCTTCGATAGCTGAAAATTTTCCGTGGCTGGACAAGTTACATAAGAGGAAGAAAGAGGACGGAGTATATCGATGCAGTGAAGAGGGGAAGACCCTACCAAAGCATTAAGCGAGTAGTCCCGAAGAGGAAAAATTTCGAGTCCCACGCTGCCACCAATCAGAAGTTTGAAGAGAAAAGAAGAAAATAAATACATAACACGCTATTCATATTTCGTCTATATTTATGCATTATTGCATTATTTAAATTTATTAATATTTTTAAATCTGGTGCAATTATCAATTTCTAATTAAAGTTTGTTTTATATTTGAATTTATCTTCCTATCGTGTGTGGTACTCTGTCATATTTCTACAATAAATTGATTTTGAAATTAAATTAAGAAGTTATAACCGCTAAAAATATTTCACAATTAACTTTTTTAATTTTGAAAATACCACTTACACCCCATGGCAAAACAACGAGATATTATTAACAGAAATTTCTATCTACAAATTACTCGGCTAGACCTGTAAAACTGTAAAAATAAATGTCAGAAATTCGTTCCATTCTCCATACGCCAACCTTTAATTTCGGATAAATTGAAATTTGTAAATTATGATTACGATAAACTGGTAAAGACGATAAAACTGATACCTGGATGTTATATCTGAATCGGGCCAGAGAAACTCTCTCGGCTAACCATAAGTTAACCAAAAACGAAGCCAAAACAACAAAGACCACGTATCCATAAAACTGAGGAATCTCCATTCTTTAACGGGTACCAGTGTAAAGTCTCGGCTTCAAATCGGACTAAGAAAGACACACATAAAATTATATTGGAAGGCGGGACCACCAAAACTCTCATTTATAACTCTCGGTTATATAATAAATTGCTTAAGACGTGTTAAGAAAATAATACATCTTTCATAACTTTCCATTAATCTTGTCTGGCGCAACGTATAAAGATTGATGCGAAAACACTTTCTTTAACGTTTTTGACTTTTTCTTTTCTACAATAGATTAAAGGGCCTATCAATTAAATTAAGATCATCTATCTGGCCAAAAATTATTCCATTCGAAAGAATATCGCCAGCACTAAAAGCCAAAACCCACGGCTGGGAAGGAAGGAAACTACTGCACCGAAAATGCCCATATTCAATATTTTTCCATTTACTGTAAATAAAATTGACATGTTTTATATGGCAATAATCAAAATCGGATGGTCCTTATTAATTTATTTTTTTCGGTAAAATTTCAATTTTCAAAAAGACGTCGAATGGAATAATGAAAATCGTCTTTTTCGAATTTGTTTATTTTTACATTTATTAAATTAATAAATAGTCACCGTTTACTTAGAGACTACGGGCCACAAATTCCAATACGTTTCATTTTCTACAGAATATACTGCCGTAATATAGTTTTATGATGGCTTTTCGGCCGGTGGTATTGTCTCGACCGTCTAAAGGATTGTATTAAATTTTGAGTCGGTACTGCGCACCCGTGCGTCTTCTAATAACGATTTTTGTACCGACGGTGAATGCCAAATCAGAACTTTTTCTGCCTGCCAGATAATAAGACGCAACAGAAAGCCACGTAAGCATACTTTTCATTTCTTACAAAACAGATGAAATATTTATTTAGCTGTACCAATATTTAATCGGTTTATTTGTATTTGAATCGACCGGAGCGGGTACCGACCTAAATTCGTGTTTAAAACGTACGTGCCTCTCTTCGGCTCTTTAGCTCCTTAACTCGGTTAATGCTAAATGGAATTTATTTTACTAGATGGCGCTAGCAGACTGGAAGAGTCCGACCGTGAGACGTTTCCATCTCCCATCTACTTTTAAGTGTTCTCTTACGATTTTTGAAAGTTTTACCGATTTTAATTAATAGTCGTATAATTTCATCCCTAATCGAAATGTAAAATATAAATAAATAAAATATCGGTAAGATTCTACTTTAAAGCGCACGTATTAAAGCTAACGTTAGCTTTAATAGGTGCGCGCGGCACCTCCGAAAGGCCAGGCAGTCAAACTTTAATAACATCTACTTTAATAAAGCGACGGGCACGAAGGCGCGCTATAACGCGACTTATTATTCGTAGACGCGTGGCGCTAAGGTCAGAGACCGGACAATCAAAGTACAATCCTACCACGGGGCCTATAATAGATTATTGTATCTAATCGCTACTAAAATATTTACTTTTTATCCGCACATCGGAGAAAAACAATATCATTTATTTGCGTACGACAGTGAATAAACCATCTTCTGGCGCTTTCAAACTAAAATTTTAGTTTGAAAGCGCCTGAAGATGGCTGTTTAGCCGAAAACGTTAGCACAGAATAGTTAAATAAAGTATTTAGTTCATACTGCAATTTAGTGCTGATTTCATTTATTAAGATTTATAATACGATTAAGCAGTTTCAAATATTTAAGTAGTGAATAAATCTGAAAAATTTTTCAACGCCTCGGGGACCGAGCCCAAATTTCATTTCCACCGTTAAGTAGTTAATCTTAATTTCTCTTGATGGGAATATCGGTCTGCCGCGCATTCGAAGATATAAGAAAAGAATTCGATATAGTTAATAAGTTTCGAGTTGCCGCTAAATAATTAGGACCAATCATTTTTCGCAATAATTTTATAAAAGACGAGTGCAGATGGTTTCCGATTTGGGCCGCTCAACCACCCCAAGTAAATTAACTGGGTTACGGTGTTTAATCCGGTTTAGAACCTAATCCACATCGATAATGTACGTCCTGGAAATACGTATTTTTATAATTATATAAAAATATTTATGCTAAGAAGGCGGTAATTATGTAGTAAGTGTCGAGTGACGTATATAAATGATGAATGCCCGAAATTTATCGAAAAAGTTGGGAACCGTATCGAGTAACCACCCTAAAAATTTATCAATAAAATGACGAAACTATCGATTCTCTCTCTCCGACAATTTCCCAACAGTTATTAAATTTGGCCAAACTATATTTTCCTGCCGAAAAATAATTACGTACCGTAAAATGGGGTAATTTTGCACCACTTTTCACATGTTATCTTTTGTTTCTTCCA
The DNA here is from genome assembly GCA_000484575.1 of Olivierus martensii. Taxonomy (NCBI): domain Eukaryota; kingdom Metazoa; phylum Arthropoda; class Arachnida; order Scorpiones; family Buthidae; genus Olivierus; species Olivierus martensii. The sequence continues at coordinate 30,005 of AYEL01071375.1, forward strand.
AAATTTTGGCTTGTGATTAAAAATTACTTCAAAAAATGTTATCATACACTATGTACACATATTGGAGATTTAATGACATTTAGGATTGTAACGTTTAGGATATATTTTGGAGGACTTTAAGAACTATACATTAATGGTGCAATGTTACCCTGGTTAGGGGTTACTTTGCACTACCAATTTATTTCTGTGACAAAAAACCTCCTTTAACACCGTGGTGCAATGTTAAAGCACCAAAGTGTTATTTAGCCATTATTCCTTCATGTGTAATTAAAAAAATATCTTTCTTCAGTATGACATACTATAAATACATGAAATACATTTAATAATATATTTAAATTTGTATTACATTTTGTGTTTCATAAACAAATAGCGAATAATGAAAATTAACTATTACAGAAAACAGTGCAGCTAAAGAATAGAACATTTTGCAAATAATATTTTCAAAATCATTGCTTTAAACTTGCCAAATGTTATCCAATTCAGGAACGAGGTAATGTCCTCTATGTGAGATTTTGTATTATAATTAATAGTTCTTCTTGGAATATTTGTAATGTTGAGATGCATATCTCTGAGATATTGGTCCACTTTTTATCATTTTAATGCATTCCTGTAATGTCTCTTTTGAATAATTCTGGTAAATTTTTCGACCAGGCTCCTTCTTATAAGTTCTTGGCATGCCTGTAATAAATATAACACACTCAAACTACCGTGTAATATGTTCTATCCCTCAAATTAACTTAAATAATTATCAAAAACGAAATTTCTATTTTGGTGCAATGTAACCCCAAAATAAACTCAAAACTGCCTTGGTCACATTTGTGTTCAATTACTCTTACTCCATGTGACTAAGACACACAAATCAAATTTCTGCATGCTTATAGAACAATAAGTAACAGTTAACTATATAAGTATTACTTAAATAGTTAATAAACTCATCGATTATAGTAGATTTATTATGATAAACAAATTCACTAGATGGCATATAATCAAATTCACTATGCTATTAATGTAATTAAAACAAAGATCACCAGATGACATTATTCACAACGTGTCGACACACTGCCATCTACCTACAGAATTCCAAACAACAATGTTATCATGTATTTGCTAGACACCAGAGTGTATCAAAAAACTTTTCCTTCTTGGTGCAAAGTTAACCCTGCCGGTGCAAAATTACCCCATTTTACGGTAACATTTATAAATAAATACGCAATTTTTAATTAATCCTTTGATAAACAAATTCACTATGCTATTAATGTAATTAAAACAAAGATCATCAGATAGCATCATTCACAACGTGTCGACAGCACTGCTATCTACCTATAGAATTCCAAACAACAATGTTATCATGTATTTGCTAGATGCCAGAGAGTATCAAAAAACTTTTCCTTCTTGGTGCAAAGTTAACCCTGCCGGTGCAAAATTACCCCATTTTACGGTAATTAAAAAAGAGTCGAATTTTATTTTGTTAATAAAAATACAAAAATTTCCACCAATGGAAATATATGTAGGCTATATTTACGACCAATGTTTTATAAAAAATTTGATTGGCTATAATGGGACAGTAGGACTAGGAAATAGGTTGTCCGCGTAAAAGGATAATTTATGAATAAATACGAATGGAAACACTTGTGACAAGTGCGATTATATTACAGGTACGCGAAATTCTTTGGTAACTGTACTTTAGCCAGTAGTTTATGTTACTAATAACCGCCTATTTCTGTGTTATTCCGGTAAAAAGTACGCTTTCAAACACTATACCTGGCCTAAATGCGTTGTTTTAATGTCTAGGCCGGTCATTACATTTCTATAAATATTAACTCTAGGTAAATGATTAAATGATAAAAACGTTTATTTACGCCGACTGCCAGATTTCTGGCTCGGCCAGTGTAAAAATCACGAGTGTGGCCTCAAAAGCGGGTACAAAACACAAATTCGATTTTTTCTAACGGGGTCGACCACCGCCAGAGCCGGATTTTGCATTTTTAGGGGCCCTAGGACCAGCCAGGCTTTGGGGCCCCTAAAAATTCAAATCGGCTACGTCTAATTTTAAAGGCTTCTTATAACTTATGAGGAACCTTTAAAATTTTACTTTCTATCTAGCGCTTTAATAAAAACCC